>CM028691.1:55834510-55861197 GCA_016771965.1 Brassica carinata
ATGCATCCGTTAGTACATGACTCAGCGATTCCATATATCCTTTTGTTCGGAAATTTCGGGTGGCTGGCCGTGGGACCCACATGATTGGTTGGTATTTTTCTCTAACGGAAAGTGCATCGTGGATGACGTAGAACACAGCAAAAGTAAAAAAAAAAAAAAACAAGCGAAAAGACCATTATCGACTCTTTTTGGACGCAAACTTAGGCAGCCGTTTGAGGGTCAAGACGGCTGAATTTGGACCCGAAAAATCGCGCCGACCTTTCACCGACCTAGATGGTTTCCAATATTAGACTTCGTTTCAGATTGAAAAGGAAAAATAAAAGGGGTGCAACCACGAGGACTTCCGGAGGTCACCCATCCTAGTACTACTCGCCCAAGCATGCTTAGCTGCGGAGTTGATGGGATCGGTGCATTAGTGCTGGTATGATCGCACCGTTAGTACATGACTCGCGATTCCATATATCCTTTTGTTCGGAAATTTCGAGTGGCTGGCCGTGGGACCCACATGATTGGTTGGTATTTTTCTCTAACGGAAAGTGCATCGTGGATGACGTAGAACACAGCAAAAAGTTAAAAAAAAAAAAACCAAGCGAAAAGACCGTATCCCAACTCTTTTTTCGGGCCGCAAACTTCGGGTGCCCGTTTGAGGGTCAAGACGGCTGAATTTGGACCCGAAAAATCGCGCCGACCTTTCACCGACCTAGATGGTTTCTGGGGCTTTCCGAAATGGTGCTATGGGCGTCGTAGTTCCACACGGTTCAAAAGTTATGGGGTTTCCAATATTAGACTCGTTTCAGATTGAAAAAGAAAAAATAAAAAGGGGTGCAACACGAGGACTTCCCGGGAGGTCACCCATCCTAGTACTACTCGCCCAAGCACGCTTAGCTGCGGAGTTCTGATGGGATCCGGTGCATTAGTGCTGGTATGATCGCACCCGTTAGTACATGACTCGCGATTCCATATATTCTTTTGTTCGGAAATTTGGAGTGGATGGGCGTGGGACCCACAAGATTGGTTGGTTCTCTAACGGAAAGTGCATCGTGGATGACGTAGAACACAGCAAAAAGTTAAAAAAAAAAAAACCAAGCGAAAAGACCGTATCCCAACTCTTTTTTCGGGCCGCAAACTTCGGGTGCCCGTTTGAGGGTCAAGACGGCTGAATTTGGACCCGAAAAATCGCGCCGACCTTTCACCGACCTAGATGGTTTCCAATATTAGACTCGTTTCAGATTGAAAAGGAAAAAATAAAAAGGGGTGCAACACGAGGACTTCCCGGAAGGTCACCCATCCTAGTACTACTCTCGCCCAAGCATGCTTAACTGCGGAGTTCTGATGGGATCCGGTGCATTAGTGCTGGTATGATCGCATCCGTTAGTACATGACTCGCGATTCCATATATCCTTTTGTTCGGAAATTTCGAGTGGATGGGCGTGGGACCCACAAGATTGGTTGGTATTTTTCTCTAACGGAAAGTGCATCGTGGATGACGCAGAACACAGCAAAAAGTCAAAAAAAAAAAAAACCAAGCGAAAAGACCGCATCGCAACTTTTTTTCGGGCCGCAAACTTAGGCAGCCCGTTTGAGGGTCAAGACGGCTGAATTTGGATCGAAAAATGCAACGACCTATCACCGACCTAGATGGTTTCCAATATTAGACTCGTTTCAGATTGAAAAGGAAAAAATAAAAAGGGGTGCAACACGAGGACTTCCCGGAAGGACACCCATCCTAGTACTACTCTCGCCCAAGCATGCTTAACTGCGGAGTTCTGATGGGATCCGGTGCATTAGTGCTGGTATGATCGCATCCGTTAGTACATGACTCGCGATTCCATATATCCTTTTGTTCGGAAATTTCGAGTGGATGGGCGTGGGACCCACAAGATTGGTCGGTATTTTTCTCTAACGGAAAGTGCATCGTGGATGACGTAGAACACAGCAAAAAGTAAAAAAGAACAAAAAACAAGCGAAAAGTCCGCATCACAACTTTTTTCGGGCCGCAAACTTCGGCAGCCCGTTTGAGGGTCAAGACGGCTGAATTTAGATCCGAAAAATCACGACGACCTATCACCGACCTAGATGGTTTCCAATATTGGACTTCGTTTCAGATTGAAAAGGAAAAATAAAAGGGGTGCAACCACGAGGACTTCGGAGGTCACCCATCCTAGTACTACTCGCCCAAGCATGCTTAAGCTGCGGAGTTCTGATGGGATCCGGTGCATTAGTGCTGGTATGATGCATCCGTTAGTACATGACTCGCGATTCCATATATCCTTTTGTTGGAAATTTGAGTGGATGGGCGTGGGACCCACAAGATTGGTTGGTATTTTTTCTAACGGAAAGTGCATCGTGGATGACGCAGAACACAGCAAAAAGTCAAAAAAAAAAAACAAAAACCAAGCGAAAAGACCGCATCGCAACTTTTTTTCGGGCCGCAAACTTAGGCAGCCCGTTTGAGGGTCAAGACGGCTGAATTTGGATCCGAAAAATCGCAACGACCTTTCACCGACCTAGATGGTTTCCAATATTAGACTCGTTTCAGATTGAAAAGAAAAAATAAAAAGGGGTGCAACACGAGGACTTCCCGGGAGGTCACCCATCCTAGTACTACTCTCGCCCAAGCATGCTTAACTGCGGAGTTCTGATGGGATCCGGTGCATTAGTGCTGGTATGATCGCATCCGTTAGTACATGACTCGCGATTCCATATATCCTTTTGTTCGGAAATTTCGAGTGGATGGGCGTGGGACCCACAAGATTGGTTGGTATTTTTCTCTAACGGAAAGTGCATCGTGGATGACGCAGAACACAGCAAAAAGTCAAAAAAAAAAAACAAAAACCAAGCGAAAAGACCGCGCCATAACTTTTTCGGACGCAAACTTAGGCAGCCGTTTGAGGGTCAAGACGGCTGAATTTGGATCCGAAAAATCGCAACGACCTTTCACCGACCTAGATGGTTTCCAATATTAGACTCGTTTCAGATTGAAAAGGAAAAAATAAAAAGGGTGCAACCACGAGGACTTCCGGAGGTCACCCATCTAGTACTACTCGCCCAAGCATGCTTAAGCTGCGGAGTTCGATGGGATCCGGTGCATTAGTGCTGGTATGATCGCACCGTTAGTACATGACTTCGCGATTCCATATATCCTTTTGTTGGAAATTTGAGTGGATGGGCGTGGGACCCACAAGATTGGTTGGTATTTTTCTCTAACGGAAAGTGCATCGTGGATGACGCAGAACACAGCAAAAAGTCAAAAAAAAAAAACAAAAACCAAGCGAAAAGACCGCATCGCAACTTTTTTTCGGGCCGCAAACTTAGGCAGCCCGTTTGAGGGTCAAGACGGCTGAATTTGGATCCAAAAATGCACGACGACCTATCACCGACCTAGATGGTTTCCAATATTAGACTCGTTTCAGATTGAAAAAGAAAAAATAAAAAGGGGTGCAACACGAGGACTTCCCGGGAGGTCACCCATCCTAGTACTACTCTCGCCCAAGCACGCTTAACTGCGGAGTTCTGATGGGATCCGGTGCATTAGTGCTGGTATGATCGCACCCGTTAGTACATGACTCGCGATTCCATATATCCTTTTGTTCAGAAATTTCGAGTGGCTGGCCGTGGGACCCACATGATTGGTTGGTATTTTTCTCTAACGGAAAGTGCATCGTGGATGACGTAGAACACAGCAAAAGTAAAAAAAAAAAAACAAGCGAAAAGACCGTATCCCAACTCTTTTTTCGGGCCGCAAACTTCGGCAGCCCGTTTGAGGGTCAAGACGGCTGAATTTGGATCCGAAAAATCGCAACGACCTTTCACCGACCTAGATGGTTTCCAATATTAGACTCGTTTCAGATTGAAAAGGAAAAATAAAAGGGGTGCAACGAGGACTTCGGGAGGTCACCCATCCTAGTACTACTCGCCCAAGCATGCTTAAGCTGCGGAGTTCGATGGGATCCGGTGCATTAGTGCTGGTATGATCGCATCCGTTAGTACATGACTTCGCGATTCCATATATCCTTTTGTTGGAAATTTGAGTGGATGGCGTGGGACCCACAAGATTGGTTGGTATTTTTCTCTAACGGAAAGTGCATGCGTGGATGGCGTAGAACACAGCAAAAGTTAAAAAAAAACCAAGCGAAAAGACCGCGCCATAACTTTTTCGGACGCAAACTTAGGCAGCCGTTTGAGGTCAAGGCGGCTGAATTTGGACCGAAAAATCGCAACGACCTTTCACCGACCTAGATGGTTTCCAATATTAGACTCGTTTCAGATTGAAAAGGAAAAAATAAAAAGGGGTGCAACACGAGGACTTCCCGGAAGGTCACCCATCCTAGTACTACTCTCGCCCAAGCATGCTTAACTGCGGAGTTCGATGGGATCGGTGCATTAGTGCTGGTATGATGCATCCGTTAGTACATGATTCGCGATTCCATATATCCTTTTGTTGGAAATTTGAGTGGATGGGCGTGGGACCCACAAGATTGGTTGGTATTTTTCTCTAGCGGAAAGTGCATCGTGGATGGCCGAGAACACAGCAAAAGTTAAAAAAAAAAAAACAAGCGAAAAGACCGTATCGACTCTTTTTCGGACGCAAACTTAGGCAGCCGTTTGAGGTCAAGGCGGCTGAATTTGGATCGAAAAATCATAGCGACCTATCACCGACCTAGATGGTTTCCAATATTAGACTCGTTTCAGATTGAAAAGGAAAAAATAAAAAGGGGTGCAACACGAGGACTTCCCGGAAGGTCACCCATCCTAGTACTACTCTCGCCCAAGCATGCTTAACTGCGGAGTTCTGATGGGATCCGGTGCATTAGTGCTGGTATGATCGCATCCGTTAGTACATGACCTCGCGATTCCATATATCCTTTTGTTGGAAATTTGAGTGGATGGGCGTGGGACCCATGATTGGTTGGTATTTTTCTCTAGCGGAAAGTGCATCGTGGATGGCGTAGAACACAGCAAAAGTCAAAAAACAAAAACCAGCGAAAAGACCGTATCGACTCTTTTTGGACGCAAACTTAGGCAGCCTGTTTGAGGGTCAAGACGGCTGAATTTGGATCCGAAAAATCTGCAACGACCTTTCACCGACCTAGATGGTTTCCAATATTAGACTCGTTTCAGATTGAAAAGAAAAAATAAAAGGGGTGCAACACGAGGACTTCCCGGGAGGTCACCCATCCTAGTACTACTCTCGCCCAAGCATGCTTAACTGCGGAGTTCTGATGGGATCCGGTGCATTAGTGCTGGTATGATCGCATCCGTTAGTACATGACTCGCGATTCCATATATCCTTTTGTTGGAAATTTGGTGGCTGGCGTGGGACCCACAAGATTGGTTGGTATTTTTCTCTAACGGAAAGTGCATCGTGGATGACGTAGAACACAGCAAAAGTCAAAAAAAAACAAAAACCAAGCGAAAAGACCGCGCCACAACTTTTTTTCCGGCCGCAAACTTAGGCAGCCCGTTTGAGGGTCAAGACGGCTGAATTTGGATCGAAAAATGCATAGCGACCTATCACCGACCTAGATGGTTTCCAATATTAGACTTCGTTTCAGATTGAAAAGGAAAAATAAAAAGGGGTGCAACGAGGACTTCGGGAAGGTCACCCATCTAGTACTACTCGCCCAAGCATGCTTAGCTGCGGAGTTCTGATGGGATCCGGTGCATTAGTGCTGGTATGATGCATCCGTTAGTACATGACTGCGATTCCATATATCCTTTTGTTGGAAATTTGAGTGGATGGGCGTGGGACCCATGATTGGTTGGTATTTTTCTCTAGCGGAAAGTGCATCGTGGATGGCGTAGAACACAGCAAAAGTAAAAAAAAAAAAACAAGCGAAAAGACCGTATCGACTCTTTTTCGGACGCAAACTTAGGCAGCCGTTTGAGGGTCGAGGCGGCTGAATTTGGATCGAAAAATCGCGGCGACCTATCACCGACCTAGATGGTTTCCAAAATTAGACTCGTTTCAGATTGAAAAAGGAAAAATAAAAGGGTGCAACCACGAGGACTTCGGGAGGTCACCCATCCTAGTACTACTCTCGCCCAAGCAGCTTAACTGCGGAGTTCGATGGGATCCGGTGCATTAGTGCTGGTATGATCGCACCGTTAGTACATGACTTCAGCGATTCCATATATCCTTTTGTTGGAATTTGAGTGGATGGGCGTGGGACCCACAAGATTGGTTGGTATTTTTCTCTAGCGGAAAGTGCATCGTGGATGGCGAGAACACAGCAAAAGTCAAAAAAACAAAAACCAAGCGAAAAGACCGTATCGACTCTTTTTCGGACGCAAACTTAGGCAGCCGTTTGAGGTCAAAGCGGCTGAATTTGGACCGAAAAATCGCGGCGACCTATCACCGACCTAGATGGTTTCCAATATTAGACTTCGTTTCAGATTGAAAAGGAAAAATAAAAGGGGTGCAACACGAGGACTTCCGGAAGGTCACCCATCCTAATACTACTCGCCCAAGCATGCTTAAGCTGCGGAGTTCTGATGGGATCGGTGCATTAGTGCTGGTATGATCATCCGTTAGTACATGACTTCGCGATTCCATATATCCTTTTGTTGGAAATTTGAGTGGATGGGCGTGGGACCCACAAGATTGGTTGGTATTTTTCTCTAGCGGAAAGTGCATCGTGGATGGCGAGAACACAGCAAAAGTCAAAAAACAAAAACCAAGCGAAAAGGCCGTATCGACTCTTTTTCGGACGCAAACTTAGGCAGCCGTTTGAGGTCAAGGCGGCTGAATTTGGATCGAAAAATGCATAGCGACCTATCACCGACCTAGATGGTTTCCAATATTGGGCTTCGTTTCAGATTGAAAAGGAAAAATAAAAGGGGTGCAACCACGAGGACTTCCGGAGGTCACCCATCCTAATACTACTCGCCCAAGCATGCTTAAGCTGCGGAGTTGATGGGATCCGGTGCATTAGTGCTGGTATGATCGCATCCGTTAGTACATGACTTCGCGATTCCATATATCCTTTTGTTGGAAATTTCAGTGGATGGGCGTGGGACCCACAAGATTGGTTGGTATTTTTCTCTAGCGGAAAGTGCATCGTGGATGGCGTAGAACACAGCAAAAGTCAAAAAACAAAAACCAGCGAAAAGGCCGTATCGACTCTTTTTCGGACGCAAACTTAGGCAGCCGTTTGAGGTCAAGGCGGCTGAATTTGGATCGAAAAATGCATAGCGACCTATCACCGACCTAGATGGTTTCCAATATTAGACTTCGTTTCAGATTGAAAAGAAAAATAAAAGGGGTGCAACCACGAGGACTTCGGGAGGTCACCCATCCTAGTACTACTCGCCCAAGCATGCTTAGCTGCGGAGTTCGATGGGATCCGGTGCATTAGTGCTGGTATGATCGCACCGTTAGTACATGACTCGCGATTCCATATATCCTTTTGTTCGGAAATTTGAGTGGATGGGCGTGGGACCCACAAGATTGGTTGGTATTTTTCTCTAGCGGAAAGTGCATCGTGGATGGCGAGAACACAGCAAAAGTTAAAAAAAAAAAAAAAAAAAACCAAGCGAAAAGACCGTATCGACTCTTTTTCGGACGCAAACTTAGGCAGCCGTTTGAGGTCAAGGCGGCTGAATTTGGATCGAAAAATCGCGGCGACCTATCACCGACCTAGATGGTTTCCAATATTAGACTTCGTTTCAGATTGAAAAGGAAAAATAAAAGGGGTGCAACGAGGACTTCGGGAAGGTCACCCATCCTAATACTACTCGCCCAAGCATGCTTAGCTGCGGAGTTCTGATGGGATCCGGTGCATTAGTGCTGGTATGATGCATCCGTTAGTACATGACTTCGCGATTCCATATATCCTTTTGTTGGAAATTTGAGTGGATGGGCGTGGGACCCACAAGATTGGTTGGTATTTTTCTCTAGCGGAAAGTGCATCGTGGATGGCCGAGAACACAGCAAAAGTCAAAAAACAAAAACCAAGCGAAAAGACCGTATCGAACTCTTTTTGGACGCAAACTTGGCAGCCGTTTGAGGTCAAGGCGGCTGAATTTGGATCGAAAAATGCATAGCGACCTATCACCGACCTAGATGGTTTCCAATATTGGGCTTCGTTTCAGATTGAAAAGGAAAAATAAAAGGGGTGCAACCACGAGGACTTCCGGAAGGACACCCATCCTAGTACTACTCGCCCAAGCATGCTTAGCTGCGGAGTTCGATGGGATCGGTGCATTAGTGCTGGTATGATCGCATCCGTTAGTACATGACTTCAGCGATTCCATATATCCTTTTGTTGAAATTTGAGTGGATGGGCGTGGGACCCACAAGATTGGTTGGTATTTTTCTCTAGCGGAAAGTGCATCGTGGATGGCGTAGAACACAGCAAAAGTTAAAAAAAAACCAAGCGAAAAGACCGCGCCATAACTTTTTCGGACGCAAACTTAGGCAGCCGTTTGAGGTCAAGGCGGCTGAATTTGGATCGAAAAATGCATAGCGACCTATCACCGACCTAGATGGTTTCCAATATTAGACTTCGTTTCAGATTGAAAAGAAAAATAAAAGGGGTGCAACCACGAGGACTTCAGGAGGTCACCCATCCTAGTACTACTCGCCCAAGCATGCTTAACTGCGGAGTTCTGATGGGATCCGGTGCATTAGTGCTGGTATGATCGCACCGTTAGTACATGACTTCGCGATTCCATATATCCTTTTGTTGGAAATTTCAGTGGATGGGCGTGGGACCCACAAGATTGGTTGGTATTTTTCTCTAGCGGAAAGTGCATGCGTGGATGGCGTAGAACACAGCAAAAGTCAAAAAAAACAAAAACCAAGCGAAAAGACCGTATCCCAACTCTTTTTGGACGCAAACTTAGGCAGCCGTTTGAGGGTCAAGGCGGCTGAATTTGGATCGAAAAATGCATAGCGACCTATCACCGACCTAGATGGTTTCCAATATTAGACTTCGTTTCAGATTGAAAAGGAAAAATAAAAGGGGTGCAACCACGAGGACTTCGGAAGGTCACCCATCCTAGTACTACTCTGCCCAAGCATGCTTAAGCTGCGGAGTTCTGATGGGATCCGGTGCATTAGTGCTGGTATGATGCATCCGTTAGTACATGACTCGCGATTCCATATATCCTTTTGTTGGAAATTTGAGTGGATGGGCGTGGGACCCACAAGATTGGTTGGTATTTTTCTCTAGCGGAAAGTGCATCGTGGATGGCGAGAACACAGCAAAAGTTAAAAAAAAAAAACAAAGCGAAAAGACCGTATCCCAACTCTTTTTGGACGCAAACTTAGGCAGCCGTTTGAGGTCGAGCGGCTGAATTTGGATCGAAAAATGCATAGCGACCTATCACCGACCTAGATGGTTTCCAATATTAGACTTCGTTTCAGATTGAAAAGGAAAAATAAAAGGGGTGCAACACGAGGACTTCCGGAAGGTCACCCATCCTAGTACTACTCGCCCAAGCAGCTTAGCTGCGGAGTTGATGGGATCCGGTGCATTAGTGCTGGTATGATCGCACCGTTAGTACATGACTTCGCGATTCCATATATCCTTTTGTTGGAAATTTGGAGTGGATGGGCGTGGGACCCACAAGATTGGTTGGTATTTTTCTCTAGCGGAAAGTGCATCGTGGATGGCGAGAACACAGCAAAAGTAAAAAAAACAAAAACCAAGCGAAAAGACCGTATCGACTCTTTTTCGGACGCAAACTTAGGCAGCCGTTTGAGGTCAAGGCGGCTGAATTTGGACCGAAAAATCGCGGCGACCTATCACCGACCTAGATGGTTTGGGGCTTTCGAAATGGTGCTATGGGCGTCGTAGTTCCACGGTTCAAAAGTTATGGGGTTTCCAATATTAGACTTCGTTTCAGATTGAAAAGAAAAATAAAAGGGGTGCAACACGAGGACTTCGGGAGGTCACCCATCCTAGTATTACTCTCGCCCAAGCACGCTTAACTGCGGAGTCCTGATGGGATCCGGTGCATTAGTGCTGGTATGATCGCACCCGTTAGTACATGACTCGCGATTCCATATATCCTTTTGTTCGGAAATTTGGAGTGGATGGGCGTGGGACCCACAAGATTGGTTGGTTCTCTAACGGAAAGTGCATCGTGGATGGCGAGAACACAGCAAAAGTCAAAAAACAAAAACCAAGCGAAAAGACCGCATCGCAACTTTTTTTCGGGCCGCAAACTTAGGCAGCCCGTTTGAGGGTCAAGACGGCTGAATTTGGATCCGAAAAATCGCAACGACCTTTCACCGACCTAGATGGTTTCCAATATTAGACTCGTTTCAGATTGAAAAGGAAAAAATAAAAAGGGGTGCAACACGAGGACTTCGGGAAGGTCACCCATCTAGTACTACTCTCGCCCAAGCATGCTTAGCTGCGGAGTTGATGGGATCCGGTGCATTAGTGCTGGTATGATGCATCCGTTAGTACATGACTCGCGATTCCATATATCCTTTTGTTCGGAAATTTCGAGTGGATGGGCGTGGGACCCACAAGATTGGTTGGTATTTTTCTCTAACGGAAAGTGCATCGTGGATGACGCAGAACACAGCAAAAAGTCAAAAAACAAAACAAAAAACCAAGCGAAAAGACCGTATCGACTCTTTTTCGGACGCAAACTTAGGCAGCCCGTTTGAGGGTCAAGGCGGCTGAATTTGGATCGAAAAATGCATAGCGACCTATCACCGACCTAGATGGTTTCCAATATTAGACTCGTTTCAGATTGAAAAGGAAAAAATAAAAAGGGGTGCAACACGAGGACTTCCCGGAAGGACACCCATCCTAGTACTACTCTCGCCCAAGCATGCTTAACTGCGGAGTTCTGATGGGATCCGGTGCATTAGTGCTGGTATGATCGCATCCGTTAGTACATGACTCGCGATTCCATATATCCTTTTGTTGGAAATTTGAGTGGATGGGCGTGGGACCCACAAGATTGGTTGGTATTTTTCTCTAACGGAAAGTGCATCGTGGATGACGTAGAACACAGCAAAAAGTCAAAAAACAAAAACCAAGCGAAAAGACCGCATCGCAACTTTTTTTCGGGCCGCAAACTTAGGCAGCCCGTTTGAGGTCAAAGCGGCTGAATTTGGATCGAAAAATGCATAGCGACCTATCACCGACCTAGATGGTTTCCAATATTAGACTCGTTTCAGATTGAAAAGGAAAAAATAAAAAGGGGTGCAACACGAGGACTTCCCGGAAGGTCACCCATCCTAGTACTACTCTCGCCCAAGCATGCTTAACTGCGGAGTTCTGATGGGATCCGGTGCATTAGTGCTGGTATGATCGCACCCGTTAGTACATGACTCAGCGATTCCATATATCCTTTTGTTGGAAATTTCAGTGGATGGGCGTGGGACCCACAAGATTGGTTGGTATTTTTCTCTAGCGGAAGTGCATCGTGGATGGCGAGAACACAGCAAAAGTCAAAAAACAAAAACCAAGCGAAAAGACGCGCCATAACTTTTTCGGACGCAAACTTAGGCAGCCTGTTTGAGGGTCAAGACGGCTGAATTTGGATCCGAAAAATCACGACGACCTATCACCGACCTAGATGGTTTCCAATATTAGACTCGTTTCAGATTGAAAAGGAAAAAATTAAAAGGGGTGCAACACGAGGACATCCCGGGAGGTCACCCATCCTAGTACTACTCTCGCCCAAGCAGCAACTGCGGAGTTCTGATGGGATCCGGTGCATTAGTGCTGGTATGATCGCATCCGTTAGTACATGACTCGCGATTCCATATATCCTTTTGTTCGGAAATTTCGAGTGGATGGGCGTGGGACCCACAAGATTGGTTGGTATTTTTCTCTAACGGAAAGTGCATCGTGGATGACGTAGAACACAGCAAAAAGTAAAAAACAAAAACCAAGCGAAAAGACCGCATCGAACTCTTTTTGGACGCAAACTTAGGCAGCCGTTTGAGGTCAAAGCGGCTGAATTTGGATCGAAAAATGCATAGCGACCTATCACCGACCTAGATGGTTTCCAATATTAGACTCGTTTCAGATTGAAAAGGAAAAATAAAAGGGGTGCAACCACGAGGACTTCCGGAGGTCACCCATCCTAATACTACTCGCCCAAGCATGCTTAGCTGCGGAGTTCGATGGGATCCGGTGCATTAGTGCTGGTATGATCGCATCCGTTAGTACATGACTTCGCGATTCCATATATCCTTTTGTTGGAAATTTCAGTGGATGGGCGTGGGACCCACAAGATTGGTTGGTATTTTTCTCTAGCGGAAAGTGCATCGTGGATGGCCGAGAACACAGCAAAAGTCAAAAAACAAAAACCAAGCGAAAAGACCGCGCCATAACTTTTTCGGACGCAAACTTAGGCAGCCGTTTGAGGGTCAAGGCGGCTGAATTTGGACCGAAAAATCGCGCCGACCTTTCACCGACCTAGATGGTTTCTGGGGCTTTCCGAAATGGTGCTATGGGCGTCGTAGTTCCACACGGTTCAAAAGTTATGGGGTTTCCAATATTAGACTCGTTTCAGATTGAAAAAGGAAAAATAAAAAGGGGTGCAACGAGGACTTCCGGAGGTCACCCATCCTAATACTACTCGCCCAAGCATGCTTAGCTGCGGAGTTCTGATGGGATCCGGTGCATTAGTGCTGGTATGATCGCATCCGTTAGTACATGACTTCGCGATTCCATATATCCTTTTGTTGGAATTTGAGTGGATGGGCGTGGGACCCACAAGATTGGTTGGTTCTCTAGCGGAAAGTGCATCGTGGATGGCCGAGAACACAGCAAAAGTCAAAAAAACAAAAACCAGCGAAAAGACCGTATCGACTCTTTTTCGGACGCAAACTTAGGCAGCCGTTTGAGGGTCAAGGCGGCTGAATTTGGATCGAAAAATGCATAGCGACCTATCACCGACCTAGATGGTTTCCAATATTAGACTTCGTTTCAGATTGAAAAGGAAAAATAAAAGGGGTGCAACGAGGACTTCGGAAGGTCACCCATCCTAATACTACTCGCCCAAGCAGCTTAACTGCGGAGTTGATGGGATCCGGTGCATTAGTGCTGGTATGATGCATCCGTTAGTACATGACTTCGCGATTCCATATATCCTTTTGTTGGAAATTTGAGTGGATGGGCGTGGGACCCACAAGATTGGTTGGTATTTTTCTCTAGCGGAAAGTGCATCGTGGATGGCCGAGAACACAGCAAAAGTCAAAAAACAAAAACCAGCGAAAAGACCGCGCCATAACTTTTTCGGACGCAAACTTAGGCAGCCGTTTGAGGTCAAGGCGGCTGAATTTGGATCGAAAAATGCATAGCGACCTATCACCGACCTAGATGGTTTCCAATATTAGACTTCGTTTCAGATTGAAAAGGAAAAATAAAAAGGGTGCAACGAGGACTTCGGAAGGTCACCCATCCTAGTACTACTCGCCCAAGCATGCTTAAGCTGCGGAGTTGATGGGATCCGGTGCATTAGTGCTGGTATGATGCATCCGTTAGTACATGACTTCAGCGATTCCATATATCCTTTTGTTGGAAATTTCGAGTGGATGGGCGTGGGACCCACAAGATTGGTTGGTATTTTTCTCTAACGGAAAGTGCATCGTGGATGACGTAGAACACAGCAAAAAGTCAAAAAAACAAAAACCAAGCGAAAAGACCGCATCGCAACTTTTTTTCGGGCCGCAAACTTAGGCAGCCCGTTTGAGGTCAAAGCGGCTGAATTTGGATCCGAAAAATCGCAACGACCTATCACCGACCTAGATGGTTTCCAATATTAGACTCGTTTCAGATTGAAAAGGAAAAAATAAAAAGGGGTGCAACACGAGGACTTCCCGGAAGGTCACCCATCCTAGTACTACTCTCGCCCAAGCATGCTTAACTGCGGAGTTCTGATGGGATCCGGTGCATTAGTGCTGGTATGATCGCATCCGTTAGTACATGACTCGCGATTCCATATATCCTTTTGTTCGGAAATTTCGAGTGGATGGGCGTGGGACCCACAAGATTGGTTGGTATTTTTCTCTAACGGAAAGTGCATCGTGGATGACGTAGAACACAGCAAAAGTCAAAAAACAAAAACCAAGCGAAAAGACCGCATCGCAACTTTTTTTCGGGCCGCAAACTTAGGCAGCCCGTTTGAGGTCAAAGCGGCTGAATTTGGACCCGAAAAATCGCGCCGACCTTTCACCGACCTAGATGGTTTCTGGGGCTTTCCGAAATGGTGCTATGGGCGTCGTAGTTCCACACGGTTCAAAAGTTATGGGGTTTCCAATATTAGACTCGTTTCAGATTGAAAAAGAAAAAATAAAAAGGGGTGCAACACGAGGACTTCCCGGGAGGTCACCCATCCTAGTACTACTCTCGCCCAAGCACGCTTAACTGCGGAGTTCTGATGGGATCCGGTGCATTAGTGCTGGTATGATCGCATCCGTTAGTACATGACTCGCGATTCCATATATCCTTTTGTTCGGAAATTTGGAGTGGATGGGCGTGGGACCCACAAGATTGGTTGGTTCTCTAACGGAAAGTGCATCGTGGATGACGCAGAACACAGCAAAACGTCAAAAAAAAAAAACCAAGCGAAAAGACCGCGCCATAACTTTTTCGGACGCAAACTTAGGCAGCCGTTTGAGGTCAAAGCGGCTGAATTTGGATCGAAAAATGCATAGCGACCTATCACCGACCTAGATGGTTTCCAATATTAGACTTCGTTTCAGATTGAAAAGGAAAAATAAAAGGGGTGCAACCACGAGGACTTCGGAAGGTCACCCATCCTAGTACTACTCGCCCAAGCATGCTTAGCTGCGGAGTTCGATGGGATCCGGTGCATTAGTGCTGGTATGATGCATCCGTTAGTACATGACTTCGCGATTCCATATATCCTTTTGTTGGAAATTTGGTGGCTGGCCGTGGGACCCACAAGATTGGTTGGTATTTTTCTCTACGGAAAGTGCATCGTGGATGGCGAGAACACAGCAAAAGTCAAAAAAACAAAAACCAAGCGAAAAGACCGTATCGACTCTTTTTCGGACGCAAACTTAGGCAGCCGTTTGAGGGTCAAGGCGGCTGAATTTGGATCGAAAAATGCATAGCGACCTATCACCGACCTAGATGGTTTCCAATATTGGACTTCGTTTCAGATTGAAAAGGAAAAATAAAAGGGGTGCAACCACGAGGACTTCGGAAGGTCACCCATCCTAGTACTACTCTCGCCCAAGCATGCTTAAGCTGCGGAGTTCTGATGGGATCCGGTGCATTAGTGCTGGTATGATGCATCCGTTAGTACATGACTTCGCGATTCCATATATCCTTTTGTTGGAAATTTGAGTGGATGGGCGTGGGACCCACAAGATTGGTTGGTATTTTTCTCTAGCGGAAAGTGCATGCGTGGATGGCGTAGAACACAGCAAAAGTCAAAAAAACAAAAACCAAGCGAAAAGACCGTATCGACTCTTTTTCGGACGCAAACTTAGGCAGCCGTTTGAGGTCGAAGCGGCTGAATTTGGATCGAAAAATGCATAGCGACCTATCACCGACCTAGATGGTTTCCAATATTAGACTTCGTTTCAGATTGAAAAGGAAAAATAAAAGGGGTGCAACCGAGGACTTCGGAAGGTCACCCATCCTAATACTACTCGCCCAAGCATGCTTAGCTGCGGAGTTCGATGGGATCCGGTGCATTAGTGCTGGTATGATCGCACCGTTAGTACATGATTCGCGATTCCATATATCCTTTTGTTGGAAATTTGGTGGCTGGCCGTGGGACCCACAAGATTGGTTGGTATTTTTCTCTAGCGGAAAGTGCATCGTGGATGGCGTAGAACACAGCAAAAGTCAAAAAAACAAAAACCAAGCGAAAAGACCGTATCGACTCTTTTTGGACGCAAACTTAGGCAGCCGTTTGAGGGTCAAGGCGGCTGAATTTGGATCGAAAAATGCATAGCGACCTATCACCGACCTAGATGGTTTCCAATATTAGACTTCGTTTCAGATTGAAAAGGAAAAATAAAAGGGGTGCAACGAGGACTTCGGGAGGTCACCCATCCTAGTACTACTCGCCCAAGCATGCTTAACTGCGGAGTTCGATGGGATCCGGTGCATTAGTGCTGGTATGATGCATCCGTTAGTACATGATTCGCGATTCCATATATCCTTTTGTTGGAAATTTAGTGGATGGGCGTGGGACCCACAAGATTGGTTGGTATTTTTCTAGCGGAAAGTGCATCGTGGATGGCCTTGAGAACACAGCAAAAGTTAAAAAAAAAAAACCAAGCGAAAAGACCGTATCGAACTCTTTTTCGGACGCAAACTTAGGCAGCCGTTTGAGGTCAAGGCGGCTGAATTTGGATCGAAAAATGCATAGCGACCTATCACCGACCTAGATGGTTTCCAATATTAGACTTCGTTTCAGATTGAAAAGGAAAAAATTAAAAGGGGTGCAACACGAGGACTTCCCGGAAGGTCACCCATCCTAGTACTACTCTCGCCCAAGCATGCTTAACTGCGGAGTTCTGATGGGATCCGGTGCATTAGTGCTGGTATGATCGCATCCGTTAGTACATGACTCGCGATTCCATATATCCTTTTGTTGGAAATTTGAGTGGATGGGCGTGGGACCCACAAGATTGGTTGGTATTTTTCTCTAGCGGAAGTGCATCGTGGATGGCGAGAACACAGCAAAAGTCAAAAAAAAAAAAAAACCAAGCGAAAAGACCGTATCGAACTCTTTTTGGACGCAAACTTAGGCAGCCGTTTGAGGTCAAGCGGCTGAATTTGGATCGAAAAATGCATAGCGACCTATCACCGACCTAGATGGTTTCCAATATTAGACTTCGTTTCAGATTGAAAAGAAAAATAAAAGGGGTGCAACACGAGGACTTCAGGAGGTCACCCATCCTAGTACTACTCGCCCAAGCATGCTTAAGCTGCGGAGTTCGATGGGATCCGGTGCATTAGTGCTGGTATGATCGCATCCGTTAGTACATGATTCGCGATTCCATATATCCTTTTGTTGGAAATTTGAGTGGATGGGCGTGGGACCCACAAGATTGGTTGGTATTTTTCTCTAGCGGAAAGTGCATCGTGGATGGCGAGAACACAACAAAAGTCAAAAAAAAAAAAACAAAGCGAAAAGACCGTATCGAACTCTTTTTGGACGCAAACTTAGGCAGCCGTTTGAGGGTCAAGGCGGCTGAATTTGGATCGAAAAATGCATAGCGACCTATCACCGACCTAGATGGTTTCCAATATTAGACTCGTTTCAGATTGAAAAGGAAAAAATTAAAAGGGGTGCAACACGAGGACTTCCCGGAAGGACACCCATCCTAGTACTACTCTCGCCCAAGCATGCTTAACTGCGGAGTTCTGATGGGATCCGGTGCATTAGTGCTGGTATGATCGCATCCGTTAGTACATGACTCGCGATTCCATATATCCTTTTGTTCGGAAATTTCGAGTGGCTGGCCGTGGGACCCACATGATTGGTTGGTATTTTTCTCTAACGGAAAGTGCATCGTGGATGACGTAGAACACAGCAAAAAGTTAAAAAAAAAAAAAACCAAGCGAAAAGACCGTATCAACTCTTTTTTCCGGCCGCAAACTTCGGGTGCCCGTTTGAGGGTCAAGACGGCTGAATTTGGACCCGAAAAATCGCGGCGACCTATCACCGACCTAGATGGTTTCCAATATTAGACTTCGTTTCAGATTGAAAAGGAAAAATAAAAGGGGTGCAACGAGGACTTCCGGAGGTCACCCATCTAGTACTACTCTCGCCCAAGCATGCTTAAGCTGCGGAGTTCGATGGGATCGGTGCATTAGTGCTGGTATGATCGCACCCGTTAGTACATGACTCGCGATTCCATATATCCTTTTGTTCGGAAATTTCGAGTGGATGGGCGTGGGACCCACAAGATTGGTTGGTATTTTTCTCTAACGGAAAGTGCATCGTGGATGACGCAGAACACAGCAAAAGTAAAAAAAAAAAACCAAGCGAAAAGACCGCGCCATAACTTTTTCGGACGCAAACTTAGGCAGCCGTTTGAGGTCGAGCGGCTGAATTTGGATCGAAAAATGCATAGCGACCTATCACCGACCTAGATGGTTTCCAATATTAGACTCGTTTCAGATTGAAAAGGAAAAAATTAAAAGGGGTGCAACACGAGGACTTCCCGGAAGGTCACCCATCCTAGTACTACTCTCGCCCAAGCATGCTTAACTGCGGAGTTCTGATGGGATCGGTGCATTAGTGCTGGTATGATCGCATCCGTTAGTACATGACTTCGCGATTCCATATATCCTTTTGTTGGAAATTTGAGTGGATGGGCGTGGGACCCACAAGATTGGTTGGTATTTTTCTCTAACGGAAAGTGCATCGTGGATGACGCAGAACACAGCAAAAGTTAAAAAAAAAAAAACCAAGCGAAAAGACCGTATCGACTCTTTTTGGACGCAAACTTGGTGCCGTTTGAGGTCGAGCGGCTGAATTTGGACCGAAAAATCGCCGACCTTTCACCGACCTAGATGGTTTCCAATATTAGGCTTCGTTTGATTGAAAAGAAAAAATAAAAGGGGTGCAACGAGGACTTCGGAGGTCACCCATCCTAGTACTACTCTCGCCCAAGCACGCTTAACTGCGGAGTTCTGATGGGATCCGGTGCATTAGTGCTGGTATGATCGCACCGTTAGTACATGACCTCGCGATTCCATATATCCTTTTGTTCGGAAATTTGAGTGGATGGGCGTGGGACCCACATGATTGGTTGGTATTTTTTCTCGCGGAAAGTGCATGCGTGGATGGCGTAGAACACAGCAAAAGTTAAAAAAAACCAGCGAAAAGGCCGTATCGACTCTTTTTCGGACGCAAACTTGGTGCCGTTTGAGGTCAGGCGGCTGAATTTGGACCGAAAAATGCGCCGACCTTTCACCGACCTAGATGGTTTGGGGCTTTCGAAATGGTGCTATGGGCGTCGTAGTTCCACCGGTTCAAAAGTTATGGGGTTTCAATATTAGACTTCGTTTCAGATTGAAAAGGAAAAATAAAAGGGGTGCAACGAGGACTTCGGGAGGTCACCCATCTAGTACTACTCTCGCCCAAGCAGCTTAACTGCGGAGTTCGATGGGATCGGTGCATTAGTGCTGGTATGATCGCACCGTTAGTACATGACTCGCGATTCCATATATCCTTTTGTTGGAAATTTGAGTGGCTGGCCGTGGGACCCACAAGATTGGTTGGTTCTCTAGCGGAAAGTGCATCGTGGATGGCGAGAACACAGCAAAAGTTAAAAAAACCAAGCGAAAAGACCGTATCGACTCTTTTTGGACGCAAACTTGGTGCCGTTTGAGGTCAAGGCGGCTGAATTTGGACCGAAAAATCGCCGACCTTTCACCGACCTAGATGGTTTCCAATATTAGACTTCGTTTGATTGAAAAGAAAAAATAAAAGGGGTGCAACCACGAGGACTTCCGGAGGTCACCCATCCTAGTACTACTCGCCCAAGCATGCTTAAGCTGCGGAGTTCGATGGGATCCGGTGCATTAGTGCTGGTATGATCGCACCGTTAGTACATGACTTCGCGATTCCATATATCCTTTTGTTGGAAATTTCAGTGGATGGGCGTGGGACCCACAAGATTGGTTGGTATTTTTCTCTAGCGGAAAGTGCATCGTGGATGGCCGAGAACACAGCAAAAGTCAAAAAAAAACAAAAACCAAGCGAAAAGACCGTATCGACTCTTTTTGGACGCAAACTTAGGCAGCCGTTTGAGGGTCAAGGCGGCTGAATTTGGATCGAAAAATGCATAGCGACCTATCACCGACCTAGATGGTTTCCAATATTAGACTTCGTTTCAGATTGAAAAGGAAAAATAAAAGGGGTGCAACCGAGGACTTCGGGAAGGTCACCCATCTAGTACTACTCTCGCCCAAGCATGCTTAAGCTGCGGAGTTCTGATGGGATCGGTGCATTAGTGCTGGTATGATGCATCCGTTAGTACATGACTTCGCGATTCCATATATCCTTTTGTTGGAATTTGGTGGCTGGCCGTGGGACCCACATGATTGGTTGGTATTTTTCTCTAACGGAAAGTGCATCGTGGATGACGTAGAACACAGCAAAAAGTTAAAAAAAAAAAACCAAGCGAAAAGACCGTATCCCAACTCTTTTTTCGGGCCGCAAACTTAGGCAGCCGTTTGAGGTCAAGGCGGCTGAATTTGGATCGAAAAATCGCGGCGACCTATCACCGACCTAGATGGTTTCCAATATTAGACTTCGTTTCAGATTGAAAAGGAAAAATAAAAGGGGTGCAACGAGGACTTCGGGAGGTCACCCATCCTAGTACTACTCTCGCCCAAGCAGCTTAACTGCGGAGTTCGATGGGATCGGTGCATTAGTGCTGGTATGATCGCATCCGTTAGTACATGACTTCGCGATTCCATATATCCTTTTGTTGGAAATTTGGTGGCTGGCCGTGGGACCCACAAGATTGGTTGGTATTTTTCTCTAGCGGAAAGTGCATCGTGGATGGCCGAGAACACAGCAAAAGTCAAAAAAACAAAAACCAGCGAAAAGACCGTATCGACTCTTTTTCGGACGCAAACTTAGGCAGCCGTTTGAGGTCAAGGCGGCTGAATTTGGACCGAAAAATCGCGGCGACCTATCACCGACCTAGATGGTTTACGGGGCTTTCGAAATGGTGCTATGGGCGTCGTAGTTCCACGGTTCAAAAGTTATGGGGTTTCAATATTGGGCTTCGTTTGATTGAAAAGAAAAATAAAAGGGGTGCAACACGAGGACTTCCGGAGGTCACCCATCCTAATACTACTCGCCCAAGCATGCTTAGCTGCGGAGTTCTGATGGGATCCGGTGCATTAGTGCTGGTATGATCGCACCGTTAGTACATGACTTCGCGATTCCATATATCCTTTTGTTGGAAATTTGGAGTGGATGGGCGTGGGACCCACAAGATTGGTTGGTTCTCTAGCGGAAAGTGCATCGTGGATGGCGAGAACACAGCAAAAGTTAAAAAAACAAAAACCAAGCGAAAAGACCGCGCCATAACTTTTTCGGACGCAAACTTAGGCAGCCGTTTGAGGTCAAGGCGGCTGAATTTGGATCGAAAAATGCATAGCGACCTATCACCGACCTAGATGGTTTCCAATATTAGACTTCGTTTCAGATTGAAAAGGAAAAATAAAAGGGGTGCAACCACGAGGACTTCAGGAGGTCACCCATCCTAGTACTACTCGCCCAAGCATGCTTAGCTGCGGAGTTGATGGGATCCGGTGCATTAGTGCTGGTATGATGCATCCGTTAGTACATGACTTCGCGATTCCATATATCCTTTTGTTGGAAATTTCAGTGGATGGGCGTGGGACCCACAAGATTGGTTGGTATTTTTCTCTAGCGGAAAGTGCATCGTGGATGGCGAGAACACAGCAAAAGTCAAAAAAACAAAAACCAAGCGAAAAGACCGCGCCATAACTTTTTCGGACGCAAACTTAGGCAGCCGTTTGAGGTCAAGGCGGCTGAATTTGGATCGAAAAATGCATAGCGACCTATCACCGACCTAGATGGTTTCCAATATTAGACTTCGTTTCAGATTGAAAAGAAAAATAAAAGGGGTGCAACCGAGGACTTCCGGAGGTCACCCATCCTAGTACTACTCGCCCAAGCATGCTTAGCTGCGGAGTTCTGATGGGATCGGTGCATTAGTGCTGGTATGATCGCATCCGTTAGTACATGACTTCAGCGATTCCATATATCCTTTTGTTGAAATTTGAGTGGATGGGCGTGGGACCCACAAGATTGGTTGGTATTTTTCTCTAACGGAAAGTGCATCGTGGATGGCGTAGAACACAGCAAAAGTCAAAAAAACAAAAACCAAGCGAAAAGACCGTATCGACTCTTTTTCGGACGCAAACTTAGGCAGCCGTTTGAGGTCAAGGCGGCTGAATTTGGATCGAAAAATGCATAGCGACCTATCACCGACCTAGATGGTTTCCAATATTAGACTTCGTTTCAGATTGAAAAGGAAAAATAAAAGGGGTGCAACACGAGGACTTCAGGAGGTCACCCATCCTAGTACTACTCGCCCAAGCATGCTTAGCTGCGGAGTTCGATGGGATCCGGTGCATTAGTGCTGGTATGATGCATCCGTTAGTACATGACTTCGCGATTCCATATATCCTTTTGTTGGAAATTTCAGTGGATGGGCGTGGGACCCACAAGATTGGTTGGTATTTTTCTCTACGGAAAGTGCATAAGTGGATGGCGTAGAACACAACAAAAGTCAAAAAAACAAAAACCAAGCGAAAAGACCGCGCCATAACTTTTTCGGACGCAAACTTAGGCAGCCGTTTGAGGTCAAGGCGGCTGAATTTGGACCGAAAAATGCGCCGACCTTTCACCGACCTAGATGGTTTCGGGGCTTTCGAAATGGTGCTATGGCGTCGTAGTTCCACCGGTTCAAAAGTTATGGGGTTTCCAATATTGGACTTCGTTTGATTGAAAAGAAAAATAAAAGGGGTGCAACGAGGACTTCCGGAAGGTCACCCATCCTAGTACTACTCTCGCCCAAGCAGCTTAACTGCGGAGTTCGATGGGATCCGGTGCATTAGTGCTGGTATGATCGCATCCGTTAGTACATGACTTCGCGATTCCATATATCCTTTTGTTGGAAATTTGAGTGGATGGGCGTGGGACCCACAAGATTGGTTGGTTCTCTAGCGGAAAGTGCATAAGTGGATGGCGTAGAACACAGCAAAGCGTCAAAAAACAAAAACCAAGCGAAAAGACCGTATCCCAACTCTTTTTGGACGCAAACTTAGGCAGCCGTTTGAGGTCAAAGCGGCTGAATTTGGACCGAAAAATCGCGGCGACCTATCACCGACCTAGATGGTTTCCAATATTGGACTTCGTTTCAGATTGAAAAGGAAAAATAAAAGGGGTGCAACCACGAGGACTTCCGGAAGGTCACCCATCCTAGTACTACTCGCCCAAGCATGCTTAGCTGCGGAGTTGATGGGATCCGGTGCATTAGTGCTGGTATGATGCATCCGTTAGTACATGACTCAGCGATTCCATATATCCTTTTGTTGGAAATTTGGTGGCTGGCGTGGGACCCACAAGATTGGTTGGTATTTTTCTCTAACGGAAAGTGCATCGTGGATGGCGAGAACACAGCAAAAGTCAAAAAAAAAAAAAAACCAGCGAAAAGACCGTATCGACTCTTTTTGGACGCAAACTTAGGCAGCCGTTTGAGGTCGAAGGCGGCTGAATTTGGATCGAAAAATGCATAGCGACCTTTCACCGACCTAGATGGTTTCCAATATTAGACTCGTTTCAGATTGAAAAGGAAAAAATTAAAAGGGGTGCAACACGAGGACTTCCCGGGAGGTCACCCATCCTAGTACTACTCTCGCCCAAGCATGCTTAACTGCGGAGTTCTGATGGGATCCGGTGCATTAGTGCTGGTATGATGCATCCGTTAGTACATGACTTCAGCGATTCCATATATCCTTTTGTTGGAATTTGAGTGGCTGGCGTGGGACCCACAAGATTGGTTGGTATTTTTCTCTAGCGGAAAGTGCATCGTGGATGGCGAGAACACAGCAAAAGTAAAAAAACAAAAACCAAGCGAAAAGACCGCCTCGCAACTTTTTTTCCGGCCGCAAACTTAGGCAGCCCGTTTGAGGGTCAAGACGGCTGAATTTGGATCGAAAAATGCATAGCGACCTTTCACCGACCTAGATGGTTTCCAATATTAGGCTTCGTTTCAGATTGAAAAGGAAAAATAAAAGGGGTGCAACACGAGGACTTCCCGGAAGGTCACCCATCCTAGTACTACTCTCGCCCAAGCATGCTTAGCTGCGGAGTTCTGATGGGATCGGTGCATTAGTGCTGGTATGATCGCATCCGTTAGTACATGACTCAGCGATTCCATATATCCTTTTGTTCGGAAATTTGGTGGCTGGCGTGGGACCCACAAGATTGGTTGGTATTTTTCTCTAGCGGAAGTGCATCGTGGATGACGTAGAACACAGCAAAAAGTTAAAAAACAAAAACCAAGCGAAAAGACCGTATCCCAACTCTTTTTGGCCGCAAACTTCGGCAGCCCGTTTGAGGGTCAAGACGGCTGAATTTGGACCCGAAAAATCGCGGCGACCTATCACCGACCTAGATGGTTTACGGGGCTTTCGAAATGGTGCTATGGGCGTCGTAGTTCCACCGCGGTTCAAAAGTTATGGGGTTTCCAATATTAGACTTCGTTTCAGATTGAAAAGAAAAATAAAAGGGGTGCAACGAGGACTTCAGGAGGTCACCCATCCTAGTACTACTCTCGCCCAAGCACGCTTAACCTGCGGGGTTCTGATGGGATCCGGTGCATTAGTGCTGGTATGATCGCACCAGTTAGTACATGACTCGCGATTCCATATATCCTTTTGTTCGGAAATTTCGAGTGGATGGGCGTGGGACCCACAAGATTGGTTGGTTCTCTAACGGAAAGTGCATCGTGGATGACGTAGAACACAGCAAAAAGTTAAAAAAAAAAAACCAAGCGAAAAGACCGTATCCCAACTCTTTTTTCGGGCCGCAAACTTCGGGTGCCCGTTTGAGGGTCAAGACGGCTGAATTTGGATCGAAAAATGCATAGCGACCTATCACCGACCTAGATGGTTTCCAAAATTAGACTCGTTTCAGATTGAAAAAGAAAAAATAAAAAGGGGTGCAACACGAGGACTTCCGGGAGGTCACCCATCCTAGTACTACTCTCGCCCAAGCACGCTTAACTGCGGAGTTCTGATGGGATCCGGTGCATTAGTGCTGGTATGATCGCATCCGTTAGTACATGACTCGCGATTCCATATATCCTTTTGTTCGGAAATTTCGAGTGGCTGGCCGTGGGACCCACATGATTGGTTGGTATTTTTCTCTAACGGAAAGTGCATCGTGGATGACGTAGAACACAGCAAAAAGTTAAAAAAAAAAAACCAAGCGAAAAGACCGCGCCATAACTTTTTCGGACGCAAACTTAGGCAGCCGTTTGAGGTCAAGACGGCTGAATTTGGACCCGAAAAATCGCGCCGACCTTTCACCGACCTAGATGGTTTCTGGGGCTTTCCGAAATGGTGCTATGGGCGTCGTAGTTCCACACGGTTCAAAAGTTATGGGGTTTCCAATATTAGACTCGTTTCAGATTGAAAAAGAAAAAATAAAAAGGGGTGCAACACGAGGACTTCCCGGGAGGTCACCCATCCTAGTACTACTCTCGCCCAAGCATGCTTAACTGCGGAGTTCTGATGGGATCCGGTGCATTAGTGCTGGTATGATCGCACCGTTAGTACATGACTGCGATTCCATATATCCTTTTGTTGGAAATTTGAGTGGATGGGCGTGGGACCCACAAGATTGGTTGGTTCTCTAACGGAAAGTGCATCGTGGATGACGTAGAACACAGCAAAAAGTTAAAAAAAAAAAACCAAGCGAAAAGACCGTATCCCAACTCTTTTTTCGGGCCGCAAACTTCGGGTGCCCGTTTGAGGGTCAAGACGGCTGAATTTGGACCCGAAAAATCGCGCCGACCTTTCACCGACCTAGATGGTTTCAATATTAGACTTCGTTTCAGATTGAAAAGGAAAAATAAAAGGGGTGCAACCACGAGGACTTCGGGAAGGTCACCCATCCTAGTACTACTCTGCCCAAGCATGCTTAGCTGCGGAGTTCGATGGGATCCGGTGCATTAGTGCTGGTATGATCGCACCGTTAGTACATGACTGCGATTCCATATATCCTTTTGTTCGGAAATTTCGGGTGGCTGGCCGTGGGACCCACATGATTGGTTGGTATTTTTCTCTAACGGAAAGTGCATCGTGGATGACGTAGAACACAGCAAAAAGTTAAAAAAAAAACCAAAGCGAAAAGACCGTATCCCAACTCTTTTTCGGCCGCAAACTTCGGGTGCCCGTTTGAGGGTCAAGACGGCTGAATTTGGACCGAAAAATGCGCCGACCTTTCACCGACCTAGATGGTTTCGGGGCTTTCGAAATGGTGCTATGGTCGTAGTTCCACGGTTCAAAAGTTATGGGGTTTCCAATATTGGGCTTCGTTTCAGATTGAAAGGAAAAATAAAAGGGGTGCAACCACGAGGACTTCGGGAGGTCACCCATCCTAGTACTACTCGCCCAAGCATGCTTAGCTGCGGAGTTCGATGGGATCCGGTGCATTAGTGCTGGTATGATGCATCCGTTAGTACATGACTTCAGCGATTCCATATATCCTTTTGTTGGAAATTTCAGTGGATGGGCGTGGGACCCATGATTGGTTGGTATTTTTCTCTAGCGGAAAGTGCATCGTGGATGGCGAGAACACAGCAAAAGTTAAAAAAACCAAAGCGAAAAGACCGTATCGACTCTTTTTGGACGCAAACTTGGTGCCGTTTGAGGGTCAAAGCGGCTGAATTTGGACCGAAAAATGCGCCGACCTTTCACCGACCTAGATGGTTTCGGGGCTTTCGAAATGGTGCTATGGGCGTCGTAGTTCCACGGTTCAAAAGTTATGGGGTTTCAATATTGGGCTTCGTTTGATTGAAAAGAAAAATAAAAGGGGTGCAACCACGAGGACTTCGGAGGTCACCCATCCTAGTACTACTCGCCCAAGCATGCTTAGCTGCGGAGTTCGATGGGATCCGGTGCATTAGTGCTGGTATGATCGCACCCGTTAGT
>CM028691.1:55861297-55950737 GCA_016771965.1 Brassica carinata
TTATTTTTCCTTTTCAATCTGAAACGAAGTCTAATATTGGAAACCATCTAGGTCGGTGAAAGGTCGGTGCGATTTTTGGTCCAAATTCAGCCGTCTTGACCCTCAAACGGGCACCCGAAGTTTGCGGCCCGGAAAAAGAGTTGGGATACGGTCTTTTCGCTTGGTTTTTTTTTAACTTTTTGCTGTGTTCTACGTCATCCACGATGCACTTTCCGTTAGAAAAATACCAACCAATCTTGTGGGTCCCAGCCCATCCACTCGAAATTTCGAACAAAGGATATATGGAATCGCGAGTCATGTACTAGCGGATCGCGATCATACCAGCACTAATGCACGGATCCCATCAGAACTCCATGATTAAAGCGTGCTTGGCGAGAGTAGTACTAGGATGGGTGACCTCGGGAAGTCCTCGTGTTGCACCTTTTATTTTTCCTTTTCAATCTGAAGCGAGTCTAATATTGGAAACCATCTAGGTGGGTGAAAGGTCGGTAGCGATTTTTGGTCCAAATTCAGCGTCTTGACCCTCAAGCGGGCACCGAAGTTCGCGGCCGAAAAAAGTTGGGATCTGGTCTTTTAAGCTTGGTTTTTAACTTTTGCTGTGTTCTCGTCATCCCGCGATGCACTTTCCGTTAAGAAAAATACCAACCAATCTTGTGGGTCCCACGGCCAGCCACTTTCGAAATTTCGAACAAAGGATATATGGAATCGCTGAGTCATGTACTAGCGGATCGCGATCATACCAGCACTAATGCACGGATCCCATCAGAACTCCGCGGTTAAAGCGTGCTTGAAGTAGTACTAGGATGGGTGACCTCCCGAAGTCCTCGTGTTGCACCTTTTTATTTTTCTTTTCAATCAAACGAAGTCTAATATTGGAAACCCCATAACTTTTGAACCGTGTGGAACTACGACGCCCATAGCACCATTTCGGAAAGCCCCAGAAACCATCTAGGTCGGTGAAAGGTCGGCGCGATTTTTCGGGTCCAAATTCAGCCGTCTTGACCCTCAAACGGGCACCCGAAGTTTGCGGCCCGAAAAAAGAGTTGGGATACGGTCTTTTAAGCTTGGTTTTTAACTTTTGCTGTGTTCTCGTCATCCACGATGCACTTTCCGTTAGAAAAATACCAACCAATCATGTGGGTCCCGGCCAGCCACTCGAAATTTCGAACAAAGGATATATGGAATCGCTGAGTCATGTACTAGCGGTGCGATCATACCAGCACTAATGCACGGATCCCATCAGAACTCCGCGATTAAAGCGTGCTTGGCGAGTAGTACTAGGATGGGTGACCTCAGGAAGTCCTCGTGTTGCACCTTTTATTTTTCTTTTCAATCAAACGAAGTCTAATATTGGAAACCCCATAACTTTTGAACCGTGTGGAACTACGACGCCCATAGCACCATTTCGGAAAGCCCCAGAAACCATCTAGGTCGGTGAAAGGTCGGTGCGATTTTTCGGGTCCAAATTCAGCCGTCTTGACCCTCAAACGGGCACCCGAAGTTTGCGGCCCGAAAAAAGTTGGGATCACGGTCTTTTAAGCTTGGTTTTTAACTTTTGCTGTGTTCTACGTCATCCACGATGCACTTTCCGTTAGAGAAAAATACCAACCAATCATGTGGGTCCCACGGCCAGCCACTCGAAATTTCCGAACAAAAGGATATATGGAATCGCGAGTCATGTACTAACGGATGCGATCATACCAGCACTAATGCACCGGATCCCATCAGAACTCCGCAGTTAAGCGTGCTTGGGCGAGAGTAGTACTAGGATGGGTGACCTCAGGAAGTCCTCGTGTTGCACCTTTTTATTTTTCCTTTTCAATCTGAAGCGAGTCTAATATTGGAAACCATCTAGGTGGGTGAAAGGTCGGTAGCGATTTTTGGTCCAAATTCAGCCGTCTTGACCCTCAAACGGGCACCGAAGTTTGCGGCCGAAAAAAGTTGCGATCGCGGTCTTTTAAGCTTGGTTTTGTTTTTGACTTTTGCTGTGTTCTGCGTCATCCACGATGCACTTTCCGTTAGAAAAATACCAACCAATCTTGTGGGTCCCGCCCATCCACTCGAAATTTCGAACAAAGGATATATGGAATCGCGAGTCATGTACTAGCGGATGCGATCATACCAGCACTAATGCACGGATCCCATCAGAACTCCGCGAGTTAAAGCGTGCTTGGCGAGTAGTACTAGGATGGGTGACCTCCCGGGAAGTCCTCGTGTTGCACCCCTTTTTATTTTTTCCTTTTCAATCTGAAACGAGTCTAATATTGGAAACCCCATAACTTTTGAACCGTGTGGAACTCTGGCCCATAGCACCATTTGGAAAGCCCGAAACCATCTAGGTGGGTGAAAGGTCGGTAGCGATTTTTGGTCCAAATTCAGCCGTCTTGACCCTCAAGCGGGCACCGAAGTTCGCGGCCGAAAAAAGTTGCGATCGCGGTCTTTTAAGCTTGGTTTTTAACTTTTGCTGTGTTCTCGTCATCCGATGCACTTTCCGCTAGAAAAATACCAACCAATCATGTGGGTCCCACGGCCAGCCACTCGAAATTTCGAACAAAAGGATATATGGAATGCGAGTCATGTACTAGCGGTGCGATCATACCAGCACTAATGCGGATCCCATCAGAACTCCGCGGTTAAAGCGTGCTTGGTAGTACTAGGATGGGTGACCTCAGGAAGTCCTCGTGTTGCACCTTTTTATTTTTCTTTTCAATCTGAAGCGAGTCTAATATTGGAAACCATCTAGGTGGGTGAAAGGTCGGTAGCGATTTTTGGTCCAAATTCAGCGTCTTGACCCTCAAGCGGGCACCGAAGTTCGCGGCCGAAAAAGAGTTGGGATCACGGTCTTTTAAGCTTGGTTTTTAACTTTTGCTGTGTTCTGCGTCATCCACGATGCACTTTCCGTTAGAAAAATACCAACCAATCTTGTGGGTCCCACGCCCATCCACTCGAAATTTCGAACAAAAGGATATATGGAATCGCGAGTCATGTACTAGCGGATGCGATCATACCAGCACTAATGCGGATCCCATCAGAACTCCATGATTAAAGCGTGCTTGGCGAGTAGTACTAGGATGGGTGACCTCGGGAAGTCCTCGTGTTGCACCTTTTTATTTTTCCTTTTCAATCTGAAGCGAGTCTAATATTGGAAACCATCTAGGTCGGTGAAAGGTCGGTAGCGATTTTTGGTCCAAATTCAGCGTCTTGACCCTCAAGCGGGCACCGAAGTTTGCGGCCGAAAAAAGTTGGGATCTGGTCTTTTAAGCTTGGTTTTTAACTTTTGCTGTGTTCGTCATCCACGATGCACTTTCCGTTAGAGAAAATACCAACCAATCATGTGGGTCCCGGCCAGCCACTCGAAATTTCGAACAAAAGGATATATGGAATGCGAGTCATGTACTAGCGGTGCGATCATACCAGCACTAATGCGGATCCCATCAGAACTCCGCGATTAAGCGTGCTTGGCGAGTAGTACTAGGATGGGTGACCTCCCGAAGTCCTCGTGGTTGCACCCTTTTATTTTTCTTTTCAATCGAAGCGAGTCTAATATTGGAAACCCCATAACTTTTGAACCGTGTGGAACTCGGCCCATAGCACCATTTGGAAAGCCCGAAACCATCTAGGTCGGTGAAAGGTCGGTAGCGATTTTTGGTCCAAATTCAGCGTCTTGACCCTCAAGCGGGCACGAAGTTCGCGGCCGAAAAAAGTTGGGATCACGGTCTTTTAAGCTTGGTTTTTAACTTTTGCTGTGTTCTACGCCATCCACGATGCACTTTCCGTTAGAGAAAATACCAACCAATCATGTGGGTCCCGGCCAGCCACTTTCGAAATTTCGAACAAAAGGATATATGGAATCGCGAAGTCATGTACTAACGGTGCGATCATACCAGCACTAATGCGGATCCCATCAGAACTCCATGATTAAAGCGTGCTTGGTAGTACTAGGATGGGTGACCTCCCGAAGTCCTCGTGGTTGCACCCTTTTATTTTTCTTTTCAATGCGAAGCGAGTCTAATATTGGAAACCATCTAGGTGGGTGAAAGGTCGGTAGCGATTTTTGGTCCAAATTCAGCGTCTTGACCCTCAAGCGGGCACGAAGTTCGCGGCCGAAAAAGAGTTGGGATCACGGTCTTTTAAGCTTGGTTTTTAACTTTTGCTGTGTTCTGCGTCATCCACGATGCACTTTCGTTAGAAAAATACCAACCAATCATGTGGGTCCCACGGCCAGCCACTTTCGAAATTTCGAACAAAAGGATATATGGAATGCGAGTCATGTACTAGCGGTGCGATCATACCAGCACTAATGCGGATCCCATCAGAACTCCGCGATTAAGCGTGCTTGGCGAGTAGTACTAGGATGGGTGACCTCGGAAGTCCTCGTGTTGCACCTTTTTATTTTTCTTTTCAATCTGAAGCGAGTCTAATATTGGAAACCCCATAACTTTTGAACCGTGTGGAACTCGGCCCATAGCACCATTTCGAAAGCCCGAAACCATCTAGGTCGGTGAAAGGTCGGTAGCGATTTTTGGTCCAAATTCAGCCGTCTTGACCCTCAAGCGGGCACGAAGTTCGCGGCCGAAAAAAGTTGGGATCACGGTCTTTTAAGCTTGGTTTTTAACTTTTGCTGTGTTCTCGTCATCCGATGCACTTTCCGTTAGAGAAAATACCAACCAATCATGTGGGTCCCAGCCCATCCACTCGAAATTTCGAACAAAAGGATATATGGAATCGCGAGTCATGTACTAGCGGTGCGATCATACCAGCACTAATGCACGGATCCCATCAGAACTCCGCGATTAAAGCGTGCTTGAAGTAGTACTAGGATGGGTGACCTCGAGAAGTCCTCGTGTTGCACCTTTTTATTTTTCTTTTCAATCGAAGCGAGTCTAATATTGGAAACCCCATAACTTTTGAACCGTGTGGAACTCACGGCCCATAGCACCATTTCGAAAGCCCAGAAACCATCTAGGTCGGTGAAGGTCGGTAGCGATTTTTGGTCCAAATTCAGCGTCTTGACCCTCAAGCGGGCACGAAGTTCGCGGCCGAAAAAAGTTGGGATCACGGTCTTTTAAGCTTGGTTTTTAACTTTTGCTGTGTTCTACGCCATCCACGATGCACTTTCCGCTAGAGAAAATACCAACCAATCTTGTGGGTCCCACGGCCAGCCACTTTCGAAATTTCGAACAAAAGGATATATGGAATCGCGAGTCATGTACTAGCGGTGCGATCATACCAGCACTAATGCGGATCCCATCAGAACTCCGCGGTTAAAGCGTGCTTGAAGTAGTACTAGGATGGGTGACCTCGAGGAAGTCCTCGTGTTGCACCCTTTTATTTTTCTTTTCAATCGAAGCGAGTCTAATATTGGAAACCCCATAACTTTTGAACCGTGTGGAACTCGGCGCCCATAGCACCATTTCGAAAGCCCAGAAACCATCTAGGTCGGTGAAGGTCGGTAGCGATTTTTGGTCCAAATTCAGCGTCTTGACCCTCAAGCGGGCACCGAAGTTCGCGGCCGAAAAAAGTTGGGATCACGGTCTTTTAAGCTTGGTTTTTAACTTTTGCTGTGTTCTGCGTCATCCACGATGCACTTTCCGTTAGAGAAAATACCAACCAATCATGTGGGTCCCACGGCCAGCCACTTTCGAAATTTCGAACAAAAGGATATATGGAATCGCGAGTCATGTACTAGCGGATGCGATCATACCAGCACTAATGCGGATCCCATCAGAACTCCGCGATTAAGCGTGCTTGGTAGTACTAGGATGGGTGACCTCAGGAAGTCCTCGTGTTGCACCTTTTTATTTTTCTTTTCAATCTGAAACGAAGTCTAATATTGGAAACCATCTAGGTGGGTGAAAGGTCGGTAGCGATTTTTGGTCCAAATTCAGCGTCTTGACCCTCAAGCGGGCACCGAAGTTCGCGGCCGAAAAAAGTTGGGATCACGGTCTTTTAAGCTTGGTTTTTAACTTTTGCTGTGTTCTGCGTCATCCACGATGCACTTTCGTTAGAAAAATACCAACCAATCATGTGGGTCCCGGCCAGCCACTTTCGAAATTTCGAACAAAAGGATATATGGAATCGCGAGTCATGTACTAGCGGATCGCGATCATACCAGCACTAATGCACGGATCCCATCAGAACTCCATGATTAAAGCGTGCTTGGTAGTACTAGGATGGGTGACCTCCGAAGTCCTCGTGTTGCACCCTTTTATTTTTCTTTTCAATCAAACGAAGTCTAATATTGGAAACCCCATAACTTTTGAACCGTGTGGAACTCACGGCCCATAGCACCATTTCGAAAGCCCAGAAACCATCTAGGTCGGTGAAGGTCGGTAGCGATTTTTGGTCCAAATTCAGCGTCTTGACCCTCAAGCGGGCACGAAGTTCGCGGCCGAAAAAGAGTTGGGATCACGGTCTTTTAAGCTTGGTTTTTAACTTTTGCTGTGTTCTCGTCATCCCGCGATGCACTTTCCGTTAGAAAAATACCAACCAATCTTGTGGGTCCCACGGCCAGCCACTTTCGAAATTTCGAACAAAAGGATATATGGAATCGCGAGTCATGTACTAGCGGATGCGATCATACCAGCACTAATGCGGATCCCATCAGAACTCCGCGATTAAAGCGTGCTTGGCGAGAGTAGTACTAGGATGGGTGACCTCGAGGAAGTCCTCGTGTTGCACCCTTTTATTTTTCTTTTCAATCTGAAGCGAGTCTAATATTGGAAACCATCTAGGTCGGTGATAGGTCGTTCGCGATTTTTGGATCCAAATTCAGCCGTCTTGACCCTCAAGCGGGCACCGAAGTTCGCGGCCGAAAAAAGTTGCGATCGCGGTCTTTTAAGCTTGGTTTTGTTTTTGACTTTTTGCTGTGTTCTGCGTCATCCACGATGCACTTTCCGTTAGAGAAAAATACCAACCAATCTTGTGGGTCCCAGCCCATCCACTCGAAATTTCGAACAAAGGATATATGGAATCGCGAGTCATGTACTAGCGGATCGCGATCATACCAGCACTAATGCACGGATCCCATCAGAACTCCATGATTAAGCGTGCTTGGCGAGAGTAGTACTAGGATGGGTGACCTCAGGAAGTCCTCGTGTTGCACCTTTTATTTTTCTTTTCAATGCGAAGCGAGTCTAATATTGGAAACCCCATAACTTTTGAACCGCGGTGGAACTACGACGCCCATAGCACCATTTGGAAAGCCCGAAACCATCTAGGTCGGTGATAGGTCGTTCGCGATTTTTGGATCAAATTCAGCCGTCTTGACCCTCAAGCGGGCACCGAAGTTCGCGGCCGAAAAAAGTTGCGATCGCGGTCTTTTAAGCTTGGTTTTGTTTTTGACTTTTGCTGTGTTCTCGTCATCCACGATGCACTTTCGTTAGAAAAATACCAACCAATCATGTGGGTCCCGGCCAGCCACTCGAAATTTCGAACAAAGGATATATGGAATGCGAGTCATGTACTAGCGGTGCGATCATACCAGCACTAATGCGGATCCCATCAGAACTCCATGATTAAAGCGTGCTTGGTAGTACTAGGATGGGTGACCTCCGAAGTCCTCGTGTTGCACCTTTTTATTTTTCTTTTCAATCGAAGCGAGTCTAATATTGGAAACCATCTAGGTGGGTGAAAGGTCGGTAGCGATTTTTGGTCCAAATTCAGCGTCTTGACCCTCAAGCGGGCACGAAGTTCGCGGCCGAAAAAAGTTGGGATCACGGTCTTTTAAGCTTGGTTTTTAACTTTTGCTGTGTTCGTCATCCACGATGCACTTTCGTTAGAAAAATACCAACCAATCATGTGGGTCCCGGCCAGCCACTTTCGAAATTTCGAACAAAGGATATATGGAATCGCGAGTCATGTACTAGCGGATCGCGATCATACCAGCACTAATGCACCGGATCCCATCAGAACTCCGCAGTTAAAGCGTGCTTGGTAGTACTAGGATGGGTGACCTCGAGAAGTCCTCGTGTTGCACCTTTTTATTTTTCTTTTCAATCTGAAGCGAGTCTAATATTGGAAACCATCTAGGTCGGTGAAGGTCGGTAGCGATTTTTGGTCCAAATTCAGCGTCTTGACCCTCAAGCGGGCACCGAAGTTCGCGGCCGAAAAAAGTTGGGATCACGGTCTTTTAAGCTTGGTTTTTAACTTTTGCTGTGTTCTGCGTCATCCACGATGCACTTTCCGCTAGAGAAAAATACCAACCAATCATGTGGGTCCCACGGCCAGCCACTTTCGAAATTTCGAACAAAGGATATATGGAATGCGAGTCATGTACTAGCGGTGCGATCATACCAGCACTAATGCACGGATCCCATCAGAACTCCGCGATTAAGCGTGCTTGAAGTAGTACTAGGATGGGTGACCTCGGAAGTCCTCGTGTTGCACCTTTTTATTTTTCTTTTCAATCTGAAGCGAGTCTAATATTGGAAACCCCATAACTTTTGAACCGTGTGGAACTCGGCCCATAGCACCATTTCGAAAGCCCGAAACCATCTAGGTCGGTGAAGGTCGGTAGCGATTTTTGGTCCAAATTCAGCGTCTTGACCCTCAAGCGGGCACGAAGTTCGCGGCCGAAAAAAGTTGGGATCACGGTCTTTTAAGCTTGGTTTTTAACTTTTGCTGTGTTCTCACGTCATCCACGATGCACTTTCCGCTAGAGAAAAATACCAACCAATCATGTGGGTCCCACGCCAGCCACTCAAATTTCCAACAAAAGGATATATGGAATGCGAGTCATGTACTAGCGGATCGCGATCATACCAGCACTAATGCACGGATCCCATCAGAACTCCGCGATTAAGCGTGCTTGGCGAGTAGTACTAGGATGGGTGACCTCGAGAAGTCCTCGTGTTGCACCTTTTTATTTTTCTTTTCAATCGAAGCGAGTCTAATATTGGAAACCATCTAGGTCGGTGAAGGTCGGTAGCGATTTTTGGTCAAATTCAGCCGTCTTGACCCTCAAGCGGGCACCGAAGTTTGCGGCCGAAAAAAGTTGGGATCACGGTCTTTTAAGCTTGGTTTTTAACTTTTGCTGTGTTCTCGTCATCCGATGCACTTTCCGTTAGAGAAAAATACCAACCAATCATGTGGGTCCCACGCCAGCCACTCAAATTTCCAACAAAAGGATATATGGAATGCGAGTCATGTACTAGCGGATCGCGATCATACCAGCACTAATGCACGGATCCCATCAGAACTCCGCGATTAAGCGTGCTTGGCGAGTAGTACTAGGATGGGTGACCTCGAGAAGTCCTCGTGTTGCACCTTTTTATTTTTCTTTTCAATCGAAGCGAGTCTAATATTGGAAACCATCTAGGTCGGTGAAGGTCGGTAGCGATTTTTGGTCAAATTCAGCCGTCTTGACCCTCAAGCGGGCACCGAAGTTTGCGGCCGAAAAAAGTTGCGATCACGGTCTTTTAAGCTTGGTTTTTAACTTTTGCTGTGTTCTACGCCATCCACGATGCACTTTCGTTAGAAAAATACCAACCAATCTTGTGGGTCCCGCCCATCCACTCGAAATTTCGAACAAAGGATATATGGAATCGCGAGTCATGTACTAGCGGATGCGATCATACCAGCACTAATGCACGGATCCCATCAGAACTCCGCGAGTTAAAGCGTGCTTGGCGAGAGTAGTACTAGGATGGGTGACCTCAGGAAGTCCTCGTGTTGCACCTTTTTATTTTTCCTTTTCAATCTGAAGCGAGTCTAATATTGGAAACCATCTAGGTCGGTGATAGGTCGTTCGCGATTTTTGGATCAAATTCAGCCGTCTTGACCCTCAAGCGGGCACGAAGTTCGCGGCCGAAAAAGAGTTGGGATCACGGTCTTTTAAGCTTGGTTTTTAACTTTTGCTGTGTTCTCGTCATCCGATGCACTTTCCGCTAGAGAAAAATACCAACCAATCATGTGGGTCCCACGGCCAGCCACTTTCGAAATTTCGAACAAAGGATATATGGAATGCGAGTCATGTACTAGCGGTGCGATCATACCAGCACTAATGCGGATCCCATCAGAACTCCGCGATTAAGCGTGCTTGGCGAGTAGTACTAGGATGGGTGACCTCGGAAGTCCTCGTGTTGCACCTTTTTATTTTTCTTTTCAATCTGAAGCGAGTCTAATATTGGAAACCCCATAACTTTTGAACCGTGTGGAACTCGGCCCATAGCACCATTTCGAAAGCCCAGAAACCATCTAGGTCGGTGAAGGTCGGTAGCGATTTTTGGTCCAAATTCAGCGTCTTGACCCTCAAGCGGGCACGAAGTTCGCGGCCCGAAAAAAGTTGGGATCACGGTCTTTTAAGCTTGGTTTTTAACTTTTGCTGTGTTCTCGTCATCCGATGCACTTTCCGTTAGAGAAAAATACCAACCAATCATGTGGGTCCCACGGCCAGCCACTCGAAATTTCGAACAAAAGGATATATGGAATCGCGAGTCATGTACTAGCAGTGCGATCATACCAGCACTAATGCACGGATCCCATCAGAACTCCGCGATTAAGCGTGCTTGGCGAGTAGTACTAGGATGGGTGACCTCGAGAAGTCCTCGTGTTGCACCTTTTTATTTTTCTTTTCAATCGAAGCGAGTCTAATATTGGAAACCATCTAGGTGGGTGAAAGGTCGGCGCGATTTTTCGGTCCAAATTCAGCGTCTTGACCCTCAAGCGGGCACCGAAGTTTGCGGCCGAAAAAAGTTGCGATCACGGTCTTTTAAGCTTGGTTTTTAACTTTTGCTGTGTTCTACGCCATCCACGATGCACTTTCGTTAGAAAAATACCAACCAATCTTGTGGGTCCCGCCCATCCACTCGAAATTTCGAACAAAGGATATATGGAATCGCGAGTCATGTACTAGCGGATCGCGATCATACCAGCACTAATGCACGGATCCCATCAGAACTCCGCGGTTAAAGCGTGCTTGGCGAGTAGTACTAGGATGGGTGACCTCGAGGAAGTCCTCGTGTTGCACCTTTTTATTTTTCTTTTCAATCTGAAGCGAGTCTAATATTGGAAACCCCATAACTTTTGAACCGTGTGGAACTCGGCCCATAGCACCATTTGGAAAGCCCAGAAACCATCTAGGTGGGTGAAAGGTCGGTAGCGATTTTTGGTCCAAATTCAGCGTCTTGACCCTCAAGCGGGCACGAAGTTCGCGGCCGAAAAAGTTGGGATCACGGTCTTTTAAGCTTGGTTTTTAACTTTTGCTGTGTTCTCACGTCATCCACGATGCACTTTCCGTTAGAGAAAATACCAACCAATCATGTGGGTCCCACGCCCATCCACTCGAAATTTCCGAACAAAAGGATATATGGAATCGCGAGTCATGTACTAACGGATGCGATCATACCAGCACTAATGCGGATCCCATCAGAACTCCGCGATTAAGCGTGCTTGGTAGTACTAGGATGGGTGACCTCAGGAAGTCCTCGTGTTGCACCTTTTTATTTTTCTTTTCAATCGAAGCGAGTCTAATATTGGAAACCATCTAGGTGGGTGAAAGGTCGGCGCGATTTTTCGGTCCAAATTCAGCGTCTTGACCCTCAAGCGGGCACCGAAGTTCGCGGCCGAAAAAGAGTTGGGATCGGTCTTTTAAGCTTGGTTTTTAACTTTTGCTGTGTTCTCGTCATCCACGATGCACTTTCTGTTAGAGAAAAATACCAACCAATCATGTGGGTCCCACTGCCAGCCACTCGAAATTTCTGAACAAAAGGATATATGGAATCGCGAGTCATGTACTAACGGGTGCGATCATACCAGCACTAATGCGGATCCCATCAGAACTCCATGATTAAAGCGTGCTTGGCGAGAGTAGTACTAGGATGGGTGACCTCCCGGTAAGTCCTCGTGTTGCACCCATTTTTATTTTTTCTTTTTCAATATGAAACGAGTCTAATTTTGGAAACCATCTAGGTCGGTGATAGGTCGTTCGCGATTTTTGGATCAAATTCAGCCGTCTTGACCCTCAAGCGGGCACCGAAGTTTGCGGCCGAAAAAGAGTTGGGATCACGGTCTTTTAAGCTTGTTTTTTAACTTTTGCTGTGTTCTGCGTCATCCACGATGCACTTTCGTTAGAAAAATACCAACCAATCATGTGGGTCCCACGCCCATCCACTCGAAATTTCGAACAAAAGGATATATGGAATCGCGAGTCATGTACTAGCGGTGCGATCATACCAGCACTAATGCGGATCCCATCAGAACTCCGCGATTAAGCGTGCTTGGGCGAGAGTAGTACTAGGATGGGTGACCTCCCGGGAAGTCCTCGTGTTGCACCCCTTTTTATTTTTTCCTTTTCAATCTGAAACGAGTCTAATATTGGAAACCCCATAACTTTTGAACCGTGTGGAACTCGGCCCATAGCACCATTTCGAAAGCCCAGAAACCATCTAGGTCGGTGAAGGTCGGTAGCGATTTTTGGTCCAAATTCAGCGTCTTGACCCTCAAGCGGGCACGAAGTTCGCGGCCGAAAAAGTTGGGATCACGGTCTTTTAAGCTTGGTTTTTAACTTTTGCTGTGTTCTCACGTCATCCACGATGCACTTTCCGCTAGAGAAAATACCAACCAATCATGTGGGTCCCACGCCAGCCACTCAAATTTCCAACAAAAGGATATATGGAATCGCGAGTCATGTACTAACGGTGCGATCATACCAGCACTAATGCGGATCCCATCAGAACTCCGCGATTAAGCGTGCTTGGTAGTACTAGGATGGGTGACCTCCGAAGTCCTCGTGGTTGCACCCTTTTATTTTTCTTTTCAATCTGAAACGAAGTCTAATATTGGAAACCATCTAGGTCGGTGAAGGTCGGTAGCGATTTTTGGTCAAATTCAGCCGTCTTGACCCTCAAGCGGGCACCGAAGTTTGCGGCCGAAAAAAGTTGCGATCACGGTCTTTTAAGCTTGGTTTTTAACTTTTGCTGTGTTCTACGCCATCCACGATGCACTTTCGTTAGAAAAATACCAACCAATCTTGTGGGTCCCGCCCATCCACTCGAAATTTCGAACAAAAGGATATATGGAATCGCGAGTCATGTACTAGCGGATGCGATCATACCAGCACTAATGCACGGATCCCATCAGAACTCCGCGATTAAGCGTGCTTGGCGAGAGTAGTACTAGGATGGGTGACCTCAGGAAGTCCTCGTGTTGCACCTTTTTATTTTTCTTTTCAATCTGAAGCGAGTCTAATATTGGAAACCCCATAACTTTTGAACCGTGTGGAACTCTGACGCCCATAGCACCATTTGGAAAGCCCGAAACCATCTAGGTCGGTGATAGGTCGTTCGCGATTTTTGGATCCAAATTCAGCCGTCTTGACCCTCAAGCGGGCACCGAAGTTTGCGGCCGAAAAAGAGTTGGGATCACGGTCTTTTAAGCTTGGTTTTTAACTTTTGCTGTGTTCGTCATCCACGATGCACTTTCCGTTAGAAAAATACCAACCAATCTTGTGGGTCCCACGCCCATCCACTCGAAATTTCGAACAAAAGGATATATGGAATCGCGAGTCATGTACTAGCGGATGCGATCATACCAGCACTAATGCACGGATCCCATCAGAACTCCGCGATTAAGCGTGCTTGGCGAGTAGTACTAGGATGGGTGACCTCCGGAAGTCCTCGTGTTGCACCTTTTTATTTTTCTTTTCAATCTGAAACGAAGTCTAATATTGGAAACCATCTAGGTCGGTGATAGGTCGTTCGCGATTTTTGGATCAAATTCAGCCGTCTTGACCCTCAAGCGGGCACGAAGTTCGCGGCCCGAAAAAAGTTGCGATCGCGGTCTTTTAAGCTTGGTTTTTAACTTTTGCTGTGTTCTCGTCATCCGCGATGCACTTTCCGTTAGAGAACCAACCAATCTTGTGGGTCCCACGGCCAGCCACTTTCGAAATTTCGAACAAAAGGATATATGGAATCGCTGAGTCATGTACTAGCGGTGCGATCATACCAGCACTAATGCACGGATCCCATCAGAACTCCGCGGTTAAAGCGTGCTTGAAGTAGTACTAGGATGGGTGACCTCCCGAAGTCCTCGTGTTGCACCCTTTTTATTTTTCTTTTCAATCAAACGAAGTCTAATATTGGAAACCCCATAACTTTTGAACCGTGTGGAACTACGACGCCCATAGCACCATTTCGGAAAGCCCCAGAAACCATCTAGGTGGTGAAAGGTCGGCGCGATTTTTCGGGTCCAAATTCAGCCGTCTTGACCCTCAAACGGGCACCCGAAGTTTGCGGCCCGAAAAAGAGTTGGGATACGGTCTTTTAAGCTTGGTTTTTAACTTTTGCTGTGTTCGTCATCCACGATGCACTTTCCGTTAGAAAACCAACCAATCTTGTGGGTCCCACGGCCAGCCACTTTCGAAATTTCGAACAAAAGGATATATGGAATCGCGAGTCATGTACTAACGGTGCGATCATACCAGCACTAATGCGGATCCCATCAGAACTCCGCGATTAAAGCGTGCTTGGTAGTACTAGGATGGGTGACCTCAGGAAGTCCTCGTGTTGCACCTTTTTATTTTTCCTTTTCAATCTGAAACGAAGTCTAATATTGGAAACCATCTAGGTGGGTGAAAGGTCGGTAGCGATTTTTCGGTCCAAATTCAGCGTCTTGACCCTCAAGCGGGCACCGAAGTTTGCGGCCCGAAAAAAGTTGCGATCGGTCTTTTAAGCTTGGTTTTTAACTTTTGCTGTGTTACGTCATCCACGATGCACTTTCGTTAGAAAAATACCAACCAATCTTGTGGGTCCCACGGCCAGCCACTTTCGAAATTTCGAACAAAAGGATATATGGAATCGCGAGTCATGTACTAGCGGATGCGATCATACCAGCACTAATGCGGATCCCATCAGAACTCCGCGGTTAAAGCGTGCTTGGTAGTACTAGGATGGGTGACCTCGGAAGTCCTCGTGTTGCACCTTTTTATTTTTCTTTTTCAATCTGAAACGAGTCTAATATTGGAAACCATCTAGGTCGGTGATAGGTCGTTCGCGATTTTTGGATCAAATTCAGCCGTCTTGACCCTCAAGCGGGCACCGAAGTTCGCGGCCGAAAAAAGTTGCGATCGGTCTTTTAAGCTTGGTTTTGTTTTTGACTTTTGCTGTGTTCTCGTCATCCACGATGCACTTTCCGTTAGAGAAAATACCAACCAATCTTGTGGGTCCCAGCCCATCCACTCGAAATTTCGAACAAAAGGATATATGGAATCGCGAGTCATGTACTAGCGGATGCGATCATACCAGCACTAATGCACGGATCCCATCAGAACTCCGCAGTTAAGCGTGCTTGGGCGAGAGTAGTACTAGGATGGGTGACCTCCCGGGAAGTCCTCGTGTTGCACCCTTTTTATTTTTTCCTTTTCAATCTGAAACGAGTCTAATATTGGAAACCATCTAGGTCGGTGATAGGTCGTTGCGATTTTTCGGATCCAAATTCAGCCGTCTTGACCCTCAAACGGGCTGCCTAAGTTTGCGGCCCGAGAAAAAGTTGCGATGCGGTCTTTTCGCTTGGTTTTGTTTTTGACGTTTTGCTGTGTTCTGCGTCATCCACGATGCACTTTCCGTTAGAGAACCAACCAATCTTGTGGGTCCCACGCCCATCCACTCGAAATTTCCGAACAAAAGGATATATGGAATCGCGAGTCATGTACTAACGGATGCGATCATACCAGCACTAATGCACCGGATCCCATCAGAACTCCATGATTAAAGCGTGCTTGGCGAGAGTAGTACTAGGATGGGTGACCTCCGGAAGTCCTCGTGTTGCACCTTTTTATTTTTCTTTTCAATCGAAGCGAGTCTAATATTGGAAACCCCATAACTTTTGAACCGTGTGGAACTCTGGCGCCCATAGCACCATTTGGAAAGCCCGAAACCATCTAGGTCGGTGATAGGTCGTTCGCGATTTTTGGATCAAATTCAGCCGTCTTGACCCTCAAGCGGGCACCGAAGTTCGCGGCCGAAAAAAGTTGCGATCGCGGTCTTTTAAGCTTGGTTTTGTTTTTGACTTTTGCTGTGTTACGTCATCCACGATGCACTTTCCGTTAGAGAAAATACCAACCAATCTTGTGGGTCCCACGCCCATCCACTCGAAATTTCCGAACAAAAGGATATATGGAATCGCGAGTCATGTACTAACGGATGCGATCATACCAGCACTAATGCACGGATCCCATCAGAACTCCATGATTAAAGCGTGCTTGGCGAGAGTAGTACTAGGATGGGTGACCTCGGGAAGTCCTCGTGTTGCACCTTTTTATTTTTCCTTTTCAATCTGAAGCGAGTCTAATATTGGAAACCATCTAGGTGGGTGATAGGTCGTTCGCGATTTTTGGATCCAAATTCAGCCGTCTTGACCCTCAAGCGGGCACCGAAGTTCGCGGCCGAAAAAGTTGGGATCGGTCTTTTAAGCTTGGTTTTTAACTTTTGCTGTGTTCTCGTCATCCGATGCACTTTCCGCTAGAGAAAATACCAACCAATCATGTGGGTCCCGGCCAGCCACTTTCGAAATTTCGAACAAAAGGATATATGGAATCGCGAAGTCATGTACTAACGGTGCGATCATACCAGCACTAATGCGGATCCCATCAGAACTCCGCGATTAAGCGTGCTTGGCGAGTAGTACTAGGATGGGTGACCTCGGAAGTCCTCGTGTTGCACCTTTTTATTTTTCTTTTCAATCTGAAGCGAGTCTAATATTGGAAACCCCATAACTTTTGAACCGTGTGGAACTCTGGCGCCCATAGCACCATTTCGAAAGCCCAGAAACCATCTAGGTCGGTGATAGGTCGTTCGCGATTTTTGGATCAAATTCAGCCGTCTTGACCCTCAAGCGGGCACGAAGTTCGCGGCCGAAAAAGAGTTGGGATCTGGTCTTTTAAGCTTGGTTTTTAACTTTTGCTGTGTTCGTCATCCACGATGCACTTTCCGCTAGAGAAAATACCAACCAATCATGTGGGTCCCGGCCAGCCACTTTCGAAATTTCGAACAAAGGATATATGGAATCGCGAGTCATGTACTAGCGGTGCGATCATACCAGCACTAATGCACGGATCCCATCAGAACTCCATGATTAAAGCGTGCTTGAAGTAGTACTAGGATGGGTGACCTCCCGAAGTCCTCGTTGCACCCTTTTATTTTTCTTTTCAATCAAACGAAGTCTAATATTGGAAACCCCATAACTTTTGAACCGGTGGAACTACGACCATAGCACCATTTCGAAAGCCCGAAACCATCTAGGTCGGTGAAGGTCGGTAGCGATTTTTGGTCCAAATTCAGCCGTCTTGACCCTCAAGCGGGCACGAAGTTCGCGGCCGAAAAAGAGTTGGGATCACGGTCTTTTAAGCTTGGTTTTTAACTTTTGCTGTGTTCTCGTCATCCGATGCACTTTCCGTTAGAAAAATACCAACCAATCTTGTGGGTCCCACGCCAGCCACTCAAATTTCCAACAAAAGGATATATGGAATCGCGAGTCATGTACTAGCGGTGCGATCATACCAGCACTAATGCGGATCCCATCAGAACTCCGCGATTAAAGCGTGCTTGGTAGTACTAGGATGGGTGACCTCAGGAAGTCCTCGTGTTGCACCCTTTTTATTTTTCTTTTTCAATGCGAAGCGAGTCTAATATTGGAAACCATCTAGGTCGGTGAAAGGTCGGTAGCGATTTTTGGTCAAATTCAGCCGTCTTGACCCTCAAGCGGGCACGAAGTTCGCGGCCGAAAAAGTTGGGATCGGTCTTTTAAGCTTGGTTTTTAACTTTTGCTGTGTTCTGCGTCATCCACGATGCACTTTCCGTTAGAAAAATACCAACCAATCTTGTGGGTCCCACGCCCATCCACTCGAAATTTCGAACAAAGGATATATGGAATCGCGAGTCATGTACTAGCGGATCGCGATCATACCAGCACTAATGCACGGATCCCATCAGAACTCCATGATTAAAGCGTGCTTGGCGAGTAGTACTAGGATGGGTGACCTCCGGAAGTCCTCGTGTTGCACCTTTTTATTTTTCCTTTTCAATCTGAAGCGAGTCTAATATTGGAAACCATCTAGGTCGGTGATAGGTCGTTCGCGATTTTTGGATCAAATTCAGCCGTCTTGACCCTCAAGCGGGCACCGAAGTTCGCGGCCGAAAAAAGTTGCGATCGGTCTTTTAAGCTTGGTTTTGTTTTTGACTTTTGCTGTGTTCTGCGTCATCCACGATGCACTTTCCGTTAGAAAAATACCAACCAATCTTGTGGGTCCCAGCCCATCCACTCGAAATTTCGAACAAAGGATATATGGAATCGCGAGTCATGTACTAGCGGATCGCGATCATACCAGCACTAATGCACGGATCCCATCAGAACTCCGCGATTAAGCGTGCTTGGCGAGAGTAGTACTAGGATGGGTGACCTCCGGAAGTCCTCGTGTTGCACCTTTTTATTTTTCTTTTCAATCTGAAGCGAGTCTAATATTGGAAACCATCTAGGTCGGTGATAGGTCGTTCGCGATTTTTGGATCAAATTCAGCCGTCTTGACCCTCAAGCGGGCACCGAAGTTCGCGGCCGAAAAAAGTTGCGATCGCGGTCTTTTAAGCTTGGTTTTGTTTTTGACTTTTGCTGTGTTCTCACGTCATCCACGATGCACTTTCCGTTAGAGAAAATACCAACCAATCTTGTGGGTCCCGCCCATCCACTCGAAATTTCGAACAAAGGATATATGGAATCGCGAGTCATGTACTAGCGGATCGCGATCATACCAGCACTAATGCACGGATCCCATCAGAACTCCGCGATTAAGCGTGCTTGGCGAGAGTAGTACTAGGATGGGTGACCTCAGGAAGTCCTCGTGTTGCACCCTTTTTATTTTTCTTTTCAATCTGAAGCGAGTCTAATATTGGAAACCATCTAGGTGGGTGATAGGTCGTTCGCGATTTTTGGATCCAAATTCAGCCGTCTTGACCCTCAAGCGGGCACCGAAGTTCGCGGCCGAAAAAGAGTTGGGATCACGGTCTTTTAAGCTTGGTTTTGTTTTTGACTTTTGCTGTGTTCTGCGTCATCCACGATGCACTTTCCGTTAGAAAAATACCAACCAATCTTGTGGGTCCCAGCCCATCCACTCGAAATTTCGAACAAAGGATATATGGAATCGCGAGTCATGTACTAGCGGATCGCGATCATACCAGCACTAATGCGGATCCCATCAGAACTCCTTGATTAAGCATGCTTGGCGAGAGTAGTACTAGGATGGGTGACCTCAGGAAGTCCTCGTGTTGCACCTTTTTATTTTTCTTTTCAATCTGAAGCGAGTCTAATATTGGAAACCATCTAGGTCGGTGATAGGTCGTTCGCGATTTTTGGATCAAATTCAGCCGTCTTGACCCTCAAGCGGGCTGCCTAAGTTCGCGGCCGAAAAAAGTTGCGATCGCGGTCTTTTAAGCTTGGTTTTGTTTTTGACTTTTGCTGTGTTCTGCGTCATCCACGATGCACTTTCCGTTAGAAAAATACCAACCAATCTTGTGGGTCCCACGCCCATCCACTCGAAATTTCGAACAAAGGATATATGGAATCGCGAGTCATGTACTAGCGGATGCGATCATACCAGCACTAATGCGGATCCCATCAGAACTCCATGATTAAAGCGTGCTTGGTAGTACTAGGATGGGTGACCTCAGGAAGTCCTCGTGTTGCACCTTTTTATTTTTCTTTTCAATCTGAAGCGAGTCTAATATTGGAAACCATCTAGGTCGGTGAAGGTCGGTAGCGATTTTTGGTCCAAATTCAGCGTCTTGACCCTCAAGCGGGCACCGAAGTTCGCGGCCGAAAAAAGTTGGGATCTGGTCTTTTAAGCTTGGTTTTGTTTTTGACTTTTGCTGTGTTCTGCGTCATCCACGATGCACTTTCGTTAGAAAAATACCAACCAATCATGTGGGTCCCACGCCCATCCACTCGAAATTTCGAACAAAGGATATATGGAATCGCGAAGTCATGTACTAACGGTGCGATCATACCAGCACTAATGCACCGGATCCCATCAGAACTCCATGATTAAAGCGTGCTTGAAGTAGTACTAGGATGGGTGACCTCGAGAAGTCCTCGTGTTGCACCTTTTTATTTTTCTTTTCAATCTGAAGCGAGTCTAATATTGGAAACCCCATAACTTTTGAACCGTGTGGAACTCGGCCCATAGCACCATTTGGAAAGCCCGAAACCATCTAGGTCGGTGAAGGTCGGTAGCGATTTTTGGTCAAATTCAGCCGTCTTGACCCTCAAGCGGGCACGAAGTTCGCGGCCGAAAAAAGTTGCGATCGGTCTTTTAAGCTTGGTTTTTAACTTTTGCTGTGTTCTACGCCATCCACGATGCACTTTCGTTAGAAAAATACCAACCAATCATGTGGGTCCCACGCCCATCCACTCGAAATTTCGAACAAAGGATATATGGAATCGCGAGTCATGTACTAGCGGATGCGATCATACCAGCACTAATGCGGATCCCATCAGAACTCCATGATTAAAGCGTGCTTGGTAGTACTAGGATGGGTGACCTCAGGAAGTCCTCGTGTTGCACCTTTTTATTTTTCTTTTCAATCTGAAGCGAGTCTAATATTGGAAACCATCTAGGTCGGTGAAGGTCGGTAGCGATTTTTGGTCAAATTCAGCCGTCTTGACCCTCAAGCGGGCACCGAAGTTCGCGGCCGAAAAAAGTTGGGATCACGGTCTTTTAAGCTTGTTTTTTAACTTTTGCTGTGTTCTACGTCATCCACGATGCACTTTCTGTTAGAGAAAAATACCAACCAATCATGTGGGTCCCACTGCCAGCCACTCGAAATTTCTGAACAAAAGGATATATGGAATCGCGAGTCATGTACTAACGGGTGCGATCATACCAGCACTAATGCACGGATCCCATCAGAACTCCGCGGTTAAAGCGTGCTTGGCGAGAGTAGTACTAGGATGGGTGACCTCGGGAAGTCCTCGTGTTGCACCCTTTTATTTTTCTTTTCAATATGAAACGAGTCTAATTTTGGAAACCATCTAGGTCGGTGATAGGTCGTCGTGATTTTTTGGATCCAAATTCAGCCGTCTTGACCCTCAAACGGGCTGCCTAAGTTTGCGGCCCGAAAAAAAGTTGCGATGCGGTCTTTTAAGCTTGGTTTTGTTTTTGACTTTTGCTGTGTTCGTCATCCACGATGCACTTTCCGTTAGAGAAAATACCAACCAATCTTGTGGGTCCCACGCCCATCCACTCGAAATTTCGAACAAAGGATATATGGAATCGCGAGTCATGTACTAGCGGATGCGATCATACCAGCACTAATGCACGGATCCCATCAGAACTCCTTGATTAAGCATGCTTGGCGAGTAGTACTAGGATGGGTGACCTCAGGAAGTCCTCGTGTTGCACCCTTTTATTTTTCCTTTTCAATCTGAAACGAGTCTAATATTGGAAACCATCTAGGTCGGTGATAGGTCGTTCGCGATTTTTGGATCAAATTCAGCCGTCTTGACCCTCGAAGCGGGCTGCCTAAGTTCGCGGCCGAAAAAAGTTGCGATCGCGGTCTTTTAAGCTTGGTTTTGTTTTTGACTTTTGCTGTGTTCTGCGTCATCCACGATGCACTTTCCGTTAGAAAAATACCAACCAATCTTGTGGGTCCCAGCCCATCCACTCGAAATTTCGAACAAAGGATATATGGAATCGCGAGTCATGTACTAGCGGATGCGATCATACCAGCACTAATGCACGGATCCCATCAGAACTCCATGATTAAAGCGTGCTTGGCGAGAGTAGTACTAGGATGGGTGACCTCAGGAAGTCCTCGTGTTGCACCCTTTTATTTTTCTTTTCAATCTGAAGCGAGTCTAATTTTGGAAACCATCTAGGTCGGTGAAGGTCGGTAGCGATTTTTGGTCCAAATTCAGCGTCTTGACCCTCAAGCGGGCACCGAAGTTTGCGGCCGAAAAAGAGTTGGGATCTGGTCTTTTAAGCTTGGTTTTTAACTTTTGCTGTGTTACGTCATCCACGATGCACTTTCCGTTAGAAAAATACCAACCAATCATGTGGGTCCCGGCCAGCCACTCGAAATTTCGAACAAAGGATATATGGAATCGCGAGTCATGTACTAGCGGTGCGATCATACCAGCACTAATGCACGGATCCCATCAGAACTCCGCGATTAAAGCGTGCTTGAAGTAGTACTAGGATGGGTGACCTCCCGAAGTCCTCGTTGCACCCTTTTATTTTTCTTTTCAATCAAACGAAGTCTAATATTGGAAACCCCATAACTTTTGAACCGTGTGGAACTCGGCGCCCATAGCACCATTTCGAAAGCCCGAAACCATCTAGGTCGGTGAAGGTCGGTAGCGATTTTTGGTCAAATTCAGCCGTCTTGACCCTCAAGCGGGCACCGAAGTTCGCGGCCGAAAAAGTTGGGATCACGGTCTTTTAAGCTTGGTTTTTAACTTTTGCTGTGTTCTCGTCATCCGATGCACTTTCCGTTAGAGAAAATACCAACCAATCTTGTGGGTCCCGCCCATCCACTTTCGAAATTTCGAACAAAGGATATATGGAATGCGAGTCATGTACTAGCGGTGCGATCATACCAGCACTAATGCACGGATCCCATCAGAACTCCATGATTAAGCGTGCTTGGCGAGTAGTACTAGGATGGGTGACCTCGGAAGTCCTCGTGTTGCACCTTTTTATTTTTCTTTTCAATCTGAAGCGAGTCTAATATTGGAAACCCCATAACTTTTGAACCGTGTGGAACTCACGGCCCATAGCACCATTTCGAAAGCCCGAAACCATCTAGGTCGGTGATAGGTCGTTCGCGATTTTTGGATCAAATTCAGCCGTCTTGACCCTCAAGCGGGCACCGAAGTTCGCGGCCGAAAAAGTTGGGATCACGGTCTTTTAAGCTTGGTTTTTAACTTTTGCTGTGTTCTCGTCATCCGATGCACTTTCCGTTAGAGAAAATACCAACCAATCTTGTGGGTCCCGCCCATCCACTCGAAATTTCGAACAAAGGATATATGGAATGCGAGTCATGTACTAGCAGATGCGATCATACCAGCACTAATGCGGATCCCATCAGAACTCCATGATTAAGCGTGCTTGGTAGTACTAGGATGGGTGACCTCAGGAAGTCCTCGTGTTGCACCCTTTTATTTTTCTTTTCAATCGAAGCGAGTCTAATATTGGAAACCATCTAGGTCGGTGATAGGTCGTTCGCGATTTTTGGATCAAATTCAGCCGTCTTGACCCTCAAGCGGGCACGAAGTTCGCGGCCGAAAAAGTTGGGATCGGTCTTTTAAGCTTGGTTTTGTTTTTGACTTTTGCTGTGTTCTGCGTCATCCACGATGCACTTTCCGTTAGAGAAAATACCAACCAATCTTGTGGGTCCCAGCCCATCCACTCGAAATTTCGAACAAAGGATATATGGAATCGCGAGTCATGTACTAGCGGATCGCGATCATACCAGCACTAATGCACGGATCCCATCAGAACTCCATGATTAAGCGTGCTTGGTAGTACTAGGATGGGTGACCTCGAGGAAGTCCTCGTGTTGCACCCTTTTATTTTTCCTTTTCAATCTGAAGCGAGTCTAATATTGGAAACCATCTAGGTCGGTGAAAGGTCGGTAGCGATTTTTGGTCCAAATTCAGCCGTCTTGACCCTCAAGCGGGCACCGAAGTTCGCGGCCGAAAAAAGTTGCGATCGCGGTCTTTTAAGCTTGGTTTTTAACTTTTGCTGTGTTCTGCGTCATCCACGATGCACTTTCGTTAGAAAAATACCAACCAATCATGTGGGTCCCACGCCCATCCACTCGAAATTTCGAACAAAGGATATATGGAATGCGAGTCATGTACTAACGGATGCATCATACCAGCACTAATGCGGATCCCATCAGAACTCCATGATTAAAGCGTGCTTGAAGTAGTACTAGGATGGGTGACCTCGGAAGTCCTCGTGTTGCACCTTTTTATTTTTCTTTTCAATGCGAAGCGAGTCTAATATTGGAAACCCCATAACTTTTGAACCGTGTGGAACTCACGGCCCATAGCACCATTTGGAAAGCCCAGAAACCATCTAGGTGGGTGAAAGGTCGGTAGCGATTTTTGGTCCAAATTCAGCGTCTTGACCCTCAAGCGGGCACGAAGTTCGCGGCCGAAAAAGTTGGGATCACGGTCTTTTAAGCTTGGTTTTTAACTTTTGCTGTGTTCTCGTCATCCGATGCACTTTCCGTTAGAGAACCAACCAATCTTGTGGGTCCCAGCCCATCCACTCGAAATTTCGAACAAAGGATATATGGAATGCGAGTCATGTACTAACGGTGCGATCATACCAGCACTAATGCACCGGATCCCATCAGAACTCCATGATTAAGCGTGCTTGGTAGTACTAGGATGGGTGACCTCAGGAAGTCCTCGTGTTGCACCTTTTTATTTTTCTTTTCAATGCGAAGCGAGTCTAATATTGGAAACCATCTAGGTCGGTGAAGGTCGGTAGCGATTTTTGGTCAAATTCAGCCGTCTTGACCCTCAAGCGGGCACCGAAGTTCGCGGCCGAAAAAGTTGGGATCACGGTCTTTTAAGCTTGGTTTTTAACTTTTGCTGTGTTCTCGTCATCCCGCGATGCACTTTCCGTTAGAAAAATACCAACCAATCTTGTGGGTCCCGCCCATCCACTCGAAATTTCGAACAAAGGATATATGGAATCGCGAGTCATGTACTAGCGGATGCGATCATACCAGCACTAATGCGGATCCCATCAGAACTCCATGATTAAGCGTGCTTGGTAGTACTAGGATGGGTGACCTCGGGAAGTCCTCGTGTTGCACCTTTTTATTTTTCCTTTTCAATCTGAAGCGAGTCTAATATTGGAAACCATCTAGGTCGGTGATAGGTCGTTCGCGATTTTTGGATCAAATTCAGCCGTCTTGACCCTCAAGCGGGCACCGAAGTTCGCGGCCGAAAAAGTTGGGATCACGGTCTTTTAAGCTTGGTTTTTAACTTTTGCTGTGTTCGTCATCCACGATGCACTTTCCGTTAGAAAAATACCAACCAATCTTGTGGGTCCCACGGCCAGCCACTTTCGAAATTTCGAACAAAGGATATATGGAATGCGAGTCATGTACTAACGGTGCGATCATACCAGCACTAATGCACGGATCCCATCAGAACTCCATGATTAAAGCGTGCTTGGCGAGAGTAGTACTAGGATGGGTGACCTCCCGAAGTCCTCGTTGCACCCTTTTATTTTTCTTTTCAATCAAACGAAGTCTAATATTGGAAACCCCATAACTTTTGAACCGTGTGGAACTCGGCGCCCATAGCACCATTTGGAAAGCCCGAAACCATCTAGGTGGTGAAAGGTCGGCGCGATTTTTCGGTCCAAATTCAGCGTCTTGACCCTCAAGCGGGCACGAAGTTCGCGGCCGAAAAAGTTGGGATCACGGTCTTTTAAGCTTGGTTTTTAACTTTTGCTGTGTTCTCGTCATCCGATGCACTTTCCGTTAGAAAAATACCAACCAATCTTGTGGGTCCCAGCCCATCCACTCGAAATTTCGAACAAAGGATATATGGAATCGCGAGTCATGTACTAACGGTGCGATCATACCAGCACTAATGCGGATCCCATCAGAACTCCGCGATTAAGCGTGCTTGGTAGTACTAGGATGGGTGACCTCGGAAGTCCTCGTGTTGCACCTTTTTATTTTTCTTTTCAATGCGAAGCGAGTCTAATATTGGAAACCATCTAGGTCGGTGATAGGTCGTTCGCGATTTTTGGATCAAATTCAGCCGTCTTGACCCTCAAGCGGGCACCGAAGTTTGCGGCCGAAAAAAGTTGGGATCGGTCTTTTAAGCTTGGTTTTTAACTTTTGCTGTGTTACGTCATCCACGATGCACTTTCCGTTAGAGAACCAACCAATCTTGTGGGTCCCGCCCATCCACTCGAAATTTCGAACAAAGGATATATGGAATCGCGAGTCATGTACTAGCGGATCGCGATCATACCAGCACTAATGCACGGATCCCATCAGAACTCCATGATTAAGCGTGCTTGGCGAGAGTAGTACTAGGATGGGTGACCTCCGGAAGTCCTCGTGTTGCACCCTTTTATTTTTCCTTTTCAATCTGAAGCGAGTCTAATATTGGAAACCATCTAGGTCGGTGATAGGTCGTTCGCGATTTTTGGATCAAATTCAGCCGTCTTGACCCTCAAGCGGGCACCGAAGTTCGCGGCCGAAAAAAGTTGCGATCGCGGTCTTTTAAGCTTGGTTTTGTTTTTGACTTTTGCTGTGTTCTCGTCATCCGATGCACTTTCCGTTAGAGAACCAACCAATCTTGTGGGTCCCAGCCCATCCACTCGAAATTTCGAACAAAGGATATATGGAATCGCGAGTCATGTACTAGCGGATGCGATCATACCAGCACTAATGCACGGATCCCATCAGAACTCCGCGATTAAGCGTGCTTGGCGAGTAGTACTAGGATGGGTGACCTCGGGAAGTCCTCGTGTTGCACCTTTTTATTTTTCTTTTCAATCGAAGCGAGTCTAATATTGGAAACCCCATAACTTTTGAACCGTGTGGAACTCGGCCCATAGCACCATTTGGAAAGCCCGAAACCATCTAGGTCGGTGATAGGTCGTTCGCGATTTTTGGATCAAATTCAGCCGTCTTGACCCTCAAGCGGGCACCGAAGTTCGCGGCCGAAAAAAGTTGCGATCGCGGTCTTTTAAGCTTGGTTTTGTTTTTGACTTTTGCTGTGTTCTCGTCATCCGATGCACTTTCCGTTAGAGAACCAACCAATCTTGTGGGTCCCAGCCCATCCACTCGAAATTTCGAACAAAGGATATATGGAATCGCGAGTCATGTACTAGCGGATGCGATCATACCAGCACTAATGCACGGATCCCATCAGAACTCCATGATTAAAGCGTGCTTGGCGAGTAGTACTAGGATGGGTGACCTCAGGAAGTCCTCGTGTTGCACCCTTTTTATTTTTCTTTTCAATCTGAAGCGAGTCTAATATTGGAAACCCCATAACTTTTGAACCGTGTGGAACTCGGCGCCCATAGCACCATTTCGAAAGCCCAGAAACCATCTAGGTCGGTGATAGGTCGTTCGCGATTTTTGGATCCAAATTCAGCCGTCTTGACCCTCAAACGGGCACCCGAAGTTTGCGGCCCGAAAAAAGTTGCGATCGCGGTCTTTTAAGCTTGGTTTTGTTTTTGACTTTTGCTGTGTTCTGCGTCATCCACGATGCACTTTCCGTTAGAAAAATACCAACCAATCTTGTGGGTCCCAGCCCATCCACTCGAAATTTCGAACAAAGGATATATGGAATCGCGAGTCATGTACTAGCGGATCGCGATCATACCAGCACTAATGCACGGATCCCATCAGAACTCCGCGGTTAAAGCGTGCTTGGCGAGTAGTACTAGGATGGGTGACCTCCGGAAGTCCTCGTGTTGCACCTTTTTATTTTTCTTTTCAATCTGAAGCGAGTCTAATATTGGAAACCATCTAGGTCGGTGATAGGTCGTTCGCGATTTTTGGATCAAATTCAGCCGTCTTGACCCTCAAGCGGGCACCGAAGTTCGCGGCCCGAAAAAAGTTGCGATCGCGGTCTTTTAAGCTTGGTTTTGTTTTTGACTTTTTGCTGTGTTCTGCGTCATCCACGATGCACTTTCCGTTAGAGAAAATACCAACCAATCTTGTGGGTCCCACGCCCATCCACTCGAAATTTCGAACAAAGGATATATGGAATCGCGAGTCATGTACTAGCGGATGCGATCATACCAGCACTAATGCACGGATCCCATCAGAACTCCGCGGTTAAAGCGTGCTTGGCGAGAGTAGTACTAGGATGGGTGACCTCCGGAAGTCCTCGTGTTGCACCCTTTTTATTTTTCTTTTCAATCTGAAACGAAGTCTAATATTGGAAACCCCATAACTTTTGAACCGTGTGGAACTCTGGCCCATAGCACCATTTGGAAAGCCCGAAACCATCTAGGTGGGTGAAAGGTCGGTAGCGATTTTTGGTCAAATTCAGCCGTCTTGACCCTCAAGCGGGCACCGAAGTTCGCGGCCCGAAAAAGAGTTGGGATCACGGTCTTTTAAGCTTGGTTTTGTTTTTGACTTTTGCTGTGTTCTGCGTCATCCACGATGCACTTTCCGTTAGAAAAATACCAACCAATCTTGTGGGTCCCACGCCCATCCACTCGAAATTTCGAACAAAGGATATATGGAATCGCGAGTCATGTACTAGCGGATGCGATCATACCAGCACTAATGCACGGATCCCATCAGAACTCCATGATTAAAGCGTGCTTGGCGAGTAGTACTAGGATGGGTGACCTCGAGGAAGTCCTCGTGTTGCACCTTTTTATTTTTCTTTTCAATCTGAAGCGAGTCTAATATTGGAAACCCCATAACTTTTGAACCGTGTGGAACTCTGGCGCCCATAGCACCATTTCGAAAGCCCGAAACCATCTAGGTCGGTGAAAGGTCGGCGCGATTTTTCGGTCCAAATTCAGCGTCTTGACCCTCAAGCGGGCACCGAAGTTCGCGGCCGAAAAAAGTTGGGATCACGGTCTTTTAAGCTTGGTTTTTAACTTTTGCTGTGTTCTGCGTCATCCACGATGCACTTTCCGCTAGAGAAAATACCAACCAATCATGTGGGTCCCACGGCCAGCCACTCGAAATTTCGAACAAAGGATATATGGAATCGCGAGTCATGTACTAGCAGTGCGATCATACCAGCACTAATGCGGATCCCATCAGAACTCCGCGAGTTAAAGCGTGCTTGAAGTAGTACTAGGATGGGTGACCTCGGGAAGTCCTCGTGTTGCACCCTTTTATTTTTCTTTTCAATCTGAAGCGAGTCTAATATTGGAAACCCCATAACTTTTGAACCGTGTGGAACTCGGCGCCCATAGCACCATTTGGAAAGCCCGAAACCATCTAGGTGGGTGAAAGGTCGGTAGCGATTTTTGGTCCAAATTCAGCCGTCTTGACCCTCAAGCGGGCACCGAAGTTCGCGGCCGAAAAAAGTTGCGATCGCGGTCTTTTAAGCTTGGTTTTGTTTTTGACTTTTGCTGTGTTCTGCGTCATCCACGATGCACTTTCCGTTAGAAAAATACCAACCAATCTTGTGGGTCCCAGCCCATCCACTCGAAATTTCGAACAAAGGATATATGGAATCGCGAGTCATGTACTAGCGGATGCGATCATACCAGCACTAATGCACGGATCCCATCAGAACTCCGCGGTTAAAGCGTGCTTGGCGAGTAGTACTAGGATGGGTGACCTCCGGAAGTCCTCGTGTTGCACCTTTTTATTTTTCTTTTCAATCTGAAGCGAGTCTAATATTGGAAACCATCTAGGTCGGTGAAAGGTCGGCGCGATTTTTCGGTCCAAATTCAGCCGTCTTGACCCTCAAGCGGGCACGAAGTTCGCGGCCGAAAAAAGTTGGGATCACGGTCTTTTAAGCTTGGTTTTGTTTTTGACTTTTGCTGTGTTCTCGTCATCCGATGCACTTTCCGTTAGAGAAAATACCAACCAATCATGTGGGTCCCACGCCCATCCACTCGAAATTTCGAACAAAGGATATATGGAATCGCGAGTCATGTACTAGCGGTGCGATCATACCAGCACTAATGCACGGATCCCATCAGAACTCCATGATTAAAGCGTGCTTGAAGTAGTACTAGGATGGGTGACCTCGAGGAAGTCCTCGTGTTGCACCTTTTTATTTTTCTTTTTCAATGCGAAGCGAGTCTAATATTGGAAACCCCATAACTTTTGAACCGTGTGGAACTCGGCGCCCATAGCACCATTTCGAAAGCCCAGAAACCATCTAGGTCGGTGAAAGGTGGTAGCGATTTTTGAGTCCAAATTCAGCCGTCTTGACCCTCAAGCGGGCACCGAAGTTCGCGGCCCGAAAAAGAGTTGGGATCGGTCTTTTAAGCTTGGTTTTTAACTTTTTGCTGTGTTCTACGTCATCCACGATGCACTTTCCGTTAGAGAAAAATACCAACCAATCATGTGGGTCCCACGGCCAGCCACTCGAAATTTCCGAACAAAAGGATATATGGAATCGCGAGTCATGTACTAACGGGTGCGATCATACCAGCACTAATGCACCGGATCCCATCAGAACTCCATGATTAAAGCGTGCTTGGTAGTAGTACTAGGATGGGTGACCTCGAGAAGTCCTCGTGTTGCACCTTTTTATTTTTCTTTTTCAATGCGAAGCGAGTCTAATATTGGAAACCCCATAACTTTTGAACCGCGGTGGAACTACGACGCCCATAGCACCATTTCGGAAAGCCCCAGAAACCATCTAGGTCGGTGAAAGGTCGGCGCGATTTTTCGGGTCCAAATTCAGCCGTCTTGACCCTCAAACGGGCACCCGAAGTTTGCGGCCCGAAAAAAGAGTTGGGATACGGTCTTTTCGCTTGGTTTTTAACTTTTGCTGTGTTCGTCATCCACGATGCACTTTCCGTTAGAAAAATACCAACCAATCATGTGGGTCCCACGGCCAGCCACTTTCGAAATTTCGAACAAAGGATATATGGAATCGCGAGTCATGTACTAGCGGATCGCGATCATACCAGCACTAATGCACGGATCCCATCAGAACTCCGCGGTTAAAGCGTGCTTGGCGAGAGTAGTACTAGGATGGGTGACCTCGAGAAGTCCTCGTGTTGCACCTTTTTATTTTTCTTTTCAATCTGAAGCGAGTCTAATATTGGAAACCCCATAACTTTTGAACCGTGTGGAACTTCGGCCCATAGCACCATTTGGAAAGCCCAGAAACCATCTAGGTCGGTGAAGGTCGGTAGCGATTTTTGGTCAAATTCAGCCGTCTTGACCCTCAAGCGGGCACCGAAGTTCGCGGCCCGAAAAAAGTTGCGATCGCGGTCTTTTAAGCTTGGTTTTTAACTTTTGCTGTGTTCTCACGTCATCCACGATGCACTTTCCGCTAGAGAAAATACCAACCAATCATGTGGGTCCCGGCCAGCCACTCGAAATTTCGAACAAAGGATATATGGAATCGCGAAGTCATGTACTAACGGTGCGATCATACCAGCACTAATGCACGGATCCCATCAGAACTCCGCGATTAAGCATGCTTGGCGAGTAGTACTAGGATGGGTGACCTCGAGGAAGTCCTCGTGTTGCACCCTTTTATTTTTCTTTTCAATCAAACGAAGTCTAATATTGGAAACCCCATAACTTTTGAACCGTGGAACTACGACCATAGCACCATTTGGAAAGCCCGAAACCATCTAGGTCGGTGAAGGTCGGTAGCGATTTTTAGTCCAAATTCAGCGTCTTGACCCTCAAGCGGGCACGAAGTTCGCGGCCGAAAAAAGTTGGGATCACGGTCTTTTAAGCTTGGTTTTTAACTTTTGCTGTGTTCTCGTCATCCGATGCACTTTCCGTTAGAGAACCAACCAATCTTGTGGGTCCCACGCCAGCCACTCAAATTTCCAACAAAAGGATATATGGAATCGCGAGTCATGTACTAACGGTGCGATCATACCAGCACTAATGCGGATCCCATCAGAACTCCATGATTAAAGCGTGCTTGGTAGTACTAGGATGGGTGACCTCCGAAGTCCTCGTTGCACCCTTTTATTTTTCTTTTTCAATGCGAAGCGAGTCTAATATTGGAAACCATCTAGGTGGGTGAAAGGTCGGTAGCGATTTTTGAGTCCAAATTCAGCCGTCTTGACCCTCAAGCGGGCACCGAAGTTCGCGGCCGAAAAAGAGTTGGGATCACGGTCTTTTAAGCTTGGTTTTTAACTTTTGCTGTGTTCTACGCCATCCACGATGCACTTTCCGTTAGAAAAATACCAACCAATCATGTGGGTCCCGGCCAGCCACTTTCGAAATTTCGAACAAAGGATATATGGAATGCGAGTCATGTACTAGCGGATGCGATCATACCAGCACTAATGCACGGATCCCATCAGAACTCCGCGATTAAAGCGTGCTTGAAGTAGTACTAGGATGGGTGACCTCGAGAAGTCCTCGTGTTGCACCTTTTTATTTTTCTTTTTCAATGCGAAGCGAGTCTAATATTGGAAACCCCATAACTTTTGAACCGTGTGGAACTCTGGCGCCCATAGCACCATTTGGAAAGCCCGAAACCATCTAGGTGGTGAAAGGTCGGTAGCGATTTTTAGTCCAAATTCAGCCGTCTTGACCCTCAAGCGGGCACCAGTTCGCGGCCGAAAAAAGTTGGGATCTGGTCTTTTAAGCTTGGTTTTTAACTTTTGCTGTGTTACCGTCATCCACGATGCACTTTCCGTTAGAAAAATACCAACCAATCATGTGGGTCCCGCGGCCAGCCACTCGAAATTTCGAACAAAGGATATATGGAATCGCGAGTCATGTACTAGCGGATGCGATCATACCAGCACTAATGCACGGATCCCATCAGAACTCCGCGATTAAAGCGTGCTTGGTAGTAGTACTAGGATGGGTGACCTCGAGAAGTCCTCGTGTTGCACCCTTTTTATTTTTCTTTTTCAATGCGAAGCGAGTCTAATATTGGAAACCCCATAACTTTTGAACCGTGTGGAACTCTGACGCCCATAGCACCATTTCGGAAAGCCCCAGAAACCATCTAGGTCGGTGAAAGGTCGGCGCGATTTTTCGGGTCCAAATTCAGCCGTCTTGACCCTCAAACGGGCACCCGAAGTTTGCGGCCCGAAAAAGAGTTGGGATACGGTCTTTTAAGCTTGGTTTTTAACTTTTGCTGTGTTCTCGTCATCCGATGCACTTTCCGTTAGAAAAATACCAACCAATCATGTGGGTCCCACGGCCAGCCACTCGAAATTTCGAACAAAGGATATATGGAATCGCGAGTCATGTACTAGCAGTGCGATCATACCAGCACTAATGCACGGATCCCATCAGAACTCCGCGATTAAAGCGTGCTTGGGCGAGAGTAGTACTAGGATGGGTGACCTCCCGGGAAGTCCTCGTGTTGCACCCCTTTTTATTTTTTCTTTTTCAATCTGAAACGAGTCTAATATTGGAAACCCCATAACTTTTGAACCGTGTGGAACTCTGGCCCATAGCACCATTTGGAAAGCCCGAAACCATCTAGGTGGGTGATAGGTCGTTCGCGATTTTTGGATCCAAATTCAGCCGTCTTGACCCTCAAGCGGGCACCGAAGTTCGCGGCCCGAAAAAAGTTGCGATCGCGGTCTTTTAAGCTTGGTTTTGTTTTTGACGTTTTGCTGTGTTCTGCGTCATCCACGATGCACTTTCCGTTAGAAAAATACCAACCAATCTTGTGGGTCCCGCCCATCCACTCGAAATTTCGAACAAAGGATATATGGAATCGCGAGTCATGTACTAGCGGATCGCGATCATACCAGCACTAATGCACGGATCCCATCAGAACTCCTTGATTAAGCATGCTTGGCGAGAGTAGTACTAGGATGGGTGACCTCCGGAAGTCCTCGTGTTGCACCTTTTTATTTTTCTTTTCAATCTGAAACGAGTCTAATATTGGAAACCATCTAGGTCGGTGAAAGGTCGTTGCGATTTTTCGGATCCAAATTCAGCCGTCTTGACCCTCAAACGGGCTGCCTAAGTTTGCGGCCCGAAAAAAAGTTGCGATGCGGTCTTTTCGCTTGGTTTTTTTTTTGACGTTTTGCTGTGTTCTGCGTCATCCACGATGCACTTTCGTTAGAAAAATACCAACCAATCTTGTGGGTCCCGCCCATCCACTCGAAATTTCGAACAAAGGATATATGGAATCGCGAGTCATGTACTAACGGATGCGATCATACCAGCACTAATGCACGGATCCCATCAGAACTCCGCGGTTAAAGCGTGCTTGGCGAGAGTAGTACTAGGATGGGTGACCTCCCGGGAAGTCCTCGTGTTGCACCCTTTTTATTTTTCTTTTCAATCTGAAACGAGTCTAATATTGGAAACCCCATAACTTTTGAACCGTGTGGAACTCTGGCCCATAGCACCATTTGGAAAGCCCGAAACCATCTAGGTGGTGAAAGGTCGGCGCGATTTTTCGGTCCAAATTCAGCGTCTTGACCCTCAAACGGGCTGCCTAAGTTTGCGGCCCGGAAAAAAGTTGCGATGCGGTCTTTTCGCTTGGTTTTTTGTTTTTTTTTTTGACTTTTTGCTGTGTTCTGCGTCATCCACGATGCACTTTCCGTTAGAGAAAATACCAACCAATCTTGTGGGTCCCGTGCCCATCCACTCGAAATTTCGAACAAAGGATATATGGAATCGCGAGTCATGTACTAGCGGTGCGATCATACCAGCACTAATGCGGATCCCATCAGAACTCCGCGGTTAAAGCGTGCTTGGTAGTACTAGGATGGGTGACCTCCGAAGTCCTCGTGTTGCACCTTTTTATTTTTCTTTTTCAATGCGAAGCGAGTCTAATATTGGAAACCATCTAGGTCGGTGAAGGTCGGTAGCGATTTTTGGTCCAAATTCAGCGTCTTGACCCTCAAGCGGGCACGAAGTTCGCGGCCGAAAAAAGTTGGGATCTGGTCTTTTAAGCTTGGTTTTTAACTTTTGCTGTGTTCGTCATCCACGATGCACTTTCCGTTAGAGAAAATACCAACCAATCTTGTGGGTCCCACGCCCATCCACTCGAAATTTCGAACAAAGGATATATGGAATCGCGAGTCATGTACTAGCGGATCGCGATCATACCAGCACTAATGCACGGATCCCATCAGAACTCCATGATTAAGCATGCTTGGCGAGAGTAGTACTAGGATGGGTGACCTCCCGGGAAGTCCTCGTGTTGCACCCTTTTTATTTTTTCCTTTTCAATCTGAAACGAGTCTAATATTGGAAACCATCTAGGTCGGTGATAGGTCGTTCGCGATTTTTGGATCCAAATTCAGCCGTCTTGACCCTCAAACGGGCACCGAAGTTCGCGGCCCGAAAAAAGTTGCGATCGCGGTCTTTTAAGCTTGGTTTTGTTTTTGACTTTTGCTGTGTTCTACGCCATCCACGATGCACTTTCCGTTAGAGAAAATACCAACCAATCTTGTGGGTCCCGCCCATCCACTCGAAATTTCGAACAAAGGATATATGGAATCGCGAGTCATGTACTAGCGGATGCGATCATACCAGCACTAATGCACGGATCCCATCAGAACTCCTTGATTAAGCATGCTTGGCGAGTAGTACTAGGATGGGTGACCTTCCGGGAAGTCCTCGTGTTGCACCCTTTTTATTTTTTCCTTTTCAATCTGAAACGAGTCTAATATTGGAAACCATCTAGGTCGGTGATAGGTCGTTGCGATTTTTGGATCAAATTCAGCCGTCTTGACCCTCAAGCGGGCACCGAAGTTCGCGGCCCGAAAAAAGTTGCGATCGCGGTCTTTTAAGCTTGGTTTTGTTTTTGACTTTTGCTGTGTTCTCGTCATCCGATGCACTTTCCGTTAGAGAAAATACCAACCAATCATGTGGGTCCCACGCCCATCCACTCAAATTTCCAACAAAAGGATATATGGAATCGCGAAGTCATGTACTAACGGTGCGATCATACCAGCACTAATGCACCGGATCCCATCAGAACTCCGCGATTAAGCGTGCTTGGCGAGTAGTACTAGGATGGGTGACCTCGGAAGTCCTCGTGTTGCACCTTTTTATTTTTCTTTTCAATCTGAAGCGAGTCTAATATTGGAAACCCCATAACTTTTGAACCGTGTGGAACTCGGCCCATAGCACCATTTCGAAAGCCCGAAACCATCTAGGTCGGTGAAAGGTCGGTAGCGATTTTTAGTCCAAATTCAGCGTCTTGACCCTCAAGCGGGCACGAAGTTCGCGGCCGAAAAAAGTTGGGATCACGGTCTTTTAAGCTTGGTTTTTAACTTTTGCTGTGTTCTCGTCATCCGATGCACTTTCCGTTAGAGAACCAACCAATCTTGTGGGTCCCAGCCCATCCACTCGAAATTTCGAACAAAGGATATATGGAATCGCGAGTCATGTACTAGCAGTGCGATCATACCAGCACTAATGCACGGATCCCATCAGAACTCCGCGATTAAGCGTGCTTGGCGAGTAGTACTAGGATGGGTGACCTCGAGGAAGTCCTCGTGTTGCACCTTTTTATTTTTCTTTTCAATCAAACGAAGTCTAATATTGGAAACCATCTAGGTGGTGAAAGGTCGGCGCGATTTTTCGGTCCAAATTCAGCGTCTTGACCCTCAAGCGGGCACGAAGTTCGCGGCCGAAAAAAGTTGGGATCACGGTCTTTTAAGCTTGGTTTTTAACTTTTGCTGTGTTCTACGCCATCCACGATGCACTTTCCGTTAGAGAACCAACCAATCTTGTGGGTCCCACGCCAGCCACTCAAATTTCCAACAAAAGGATATATGGAATGCGAGTCATGTACTAGCAGATGCGATCATACCAGCACTAATGCACGGATCCCATCAGAACTCCGCGATTAAGCGTGCTTGGTAGTACTAGGATGGGTGACCTCCGAAGTCCTCGTTGCACCCTTTTATTTTTCTTTTCAATCTGAAGCGAGTCTAATATTGGAAACCATCTAGGTGGGTGAAAGGTCGGTAGCGATTTTTGGTCCAAATTCAGCCGTCTTGACCCTCAAACGGGCTGCCTAAGTTTGCGGCCCGAAAAAAAGTTGCGATGCGGTCTTTTCGCTTGGTTTTTTTTTTGACGTTTTGCTGTGTTCTGCGTCATCCACGATGCACTTTCCGTTAGAGAACCAACCAATCTTGTGGGTCCCACGCCCATCCACTCGAAATTTCCGAACAAAAGGATATATGGAATCGCGAGTCATGTACTAACGGATGCGATCATACCAGCACTAATGCACCGGATCCCATCAGAACTCCGCAGTTAAGCATGCTTGGGCGAGAGTAGTACTAGGATGGGTGACCTCCCGGGAAGTCCTCGTGTTGCACCCCTTTTTATTTTTTCCTTTTCAATCTGAAACGAGTCTAATATTGGAAACCATCTAGGTCGGTGATAGGTCGTTGCGATTTTTCGGATCCAAATTCAGCCGTCTTGACCCTCAAACGGGCTGCCTAAGTTTGCGGCCCGAAAAAAGTTGCGATCACGGTCTTTTAAGCTTGGTTTTGTTTTTGACTTTTTGCTGTGTTCTGCGTCATCCACGATGCACTTTCCGTTAGAGAAAAATACCAACCAATCTTGTGGGTCCCACGCCCATCCACTCGAAATTTCGAACAAAGGATATATGGAATCGCGAGTCATGTACTAGCGGATGCGATCATACCAGCACTAATGCACGGATCCCATCAGAACTCCGCGGTTAAAGCGTGCTTGGCGAGTAGTACTAGGATGGGTGACCTCGGGAAGTCCTCGTGTTGCACCCTTTTTATTTTTCCTTTTCAATCTGAAACGAAGTCTAATATTGGAAACCATCTAGGTGGTGAAAGGTCGGCGCGATTTTTCGGTCCAAATTCAGCCGTCTTGACCCTCAAGCGGGCACCGAAGTTCGCGGCCCGAAAAAGAGTTGGGATCGGTCTTTTAAGCTTGGTTTTGTTTTTGACTTTTGCTGTGTTCTGCGTCATCCACGATGCACTTTCGTTAGAAAAATACCAACCAATCATGTGGGTCCCACGCCCATCCACTCGAAATTTCGAACAAAGGATATATGGAATCGCGAGTCATGTACTAGCGGATCGCGATCATACCAGCACTAATGCGGATCCCATCAGAACTCCATGATTAAAGCGTGCTTGAAGTAGTACTAGGATGGGTGACCTCGAGAAGTCCTCGTGTTGCACCTTTTTATTTTTCTTTTCAATCTGAAGCGAGTCTAATATTGGAAACCCCATAACTTTTGAACCGTGTGGAACTCGGCCCATAGCACCATTTCGAAAGCCCAGAAACCATCTAGGTGGGTGAAAGGTCGGTAGCGATTTTTGGTCCAAATTCAGCGTCTTGACCCTCAAGCGGGCACGAAGTTCGCGGCCCGAAAAAAGTTGCGATCGGTCTTTTAAGCTTGGTTTTGTTTTTGACTTTTGCTGTGTTCTGCGTCATCCACGATGCACTTTCGTTAGAAAAATACCAACCAATCATGTGGGTCCCACGGCCAGCCACTCGAAATTTCGAACAAAGGATATATGGAATCGCGAGTCATGTACTAGCGGATCGCGATCATACCAGCACTAATGCGGATCCCATCAGAACTCCATGATTAAAGCGTGCTTGAAGTAGTACTAGGATGGGTGACCTCGAGAAGTCCTCGTGTTGCACCTTTTTATTTTTCTTTTCAATCTGAAGCGAGTCTAATATTGGAAACCCCATAACTTTTGAACCGTGTGGAACTCGGCCCATAGCACCATTTCGAAAGCCCAGAAACCATCTAGGTGGGTGAAAGGTCGGTAGCGATTTTTAGTCCAAATTCAGCGTCTTGACCCTCAAGCGGGCACGAAGTTCGCGGCCGAAAAAAGTTGCGATCGGTCTTTTAAGCTTGGTTTTTAACTTTTGCTGTGTTCTGCGTCATCCACGATGCACTTTCGTTAGAAAAATACCAACCAATCATGTGGGTCCCACGGCCAGCCACTTTCGAAATTTCGAACAAAGGATATATGGAATCGCGAGTCATGTACTAGCAGTGCGATCATACCAGCACTAATGCGGATCCCATCAGAACTCCGCGGTTAAAGCGTGCTTGGCGAGAGTAGTACTAGGATGGGTGACCTCCGAAGTCCTCGTGGTTGCACCCTTTTATTTTTCTTTTTCAATGCGAAGCGAGTCTAATATTGGAAACCCCATAACTTTTGAACCGGTGGAACTACGACCATAGCACCATTTGGAAAGCCCAGAAACCATCTAGGTGGTGAAAGGTCGGCGCGATTTTTCGGTCCAAATTCAGCGTCTTGACCCTCAAGCGGGCACGAAGTTCGCGGCCGAAAAAAGTTGGGATCACGGTCTTTTAAGCTTGGTTTTTAACTTTTGCTGTGTTCTGCGTCATCCACGATGCACTTTCGTTAGAAAAATACCAACCAATCATGTGGGTCCCACGGCCAGCCACTCGAAATTTCGAACAAAGGATATATGGAATCGCGAGTCATGTACTAGCGGTGCGATCATACCAGCACTAATGCGGATCCCATCAGAACTCCGCGGTTAAAGCGTGCTTGAAGTAGTACTAGGATGGGTGACCTCGGGAAGTCCTCGTGTTGCACCCTTTTATTTTTCCTTTTCAATCTGAAGCGAGTCTAATATTGGAAACCATCTAGGTGGTGAAAGGTCGGCGCGATTTTTCGGTCCAAATTCAGCGTCTTGACCCTCAAGCGGGCACGAAGTTCGCGGCCGAAAAAAGTTGGGATCTGGTCTTTTAAGCTTGGTTTTTAACTTTTGCTGTGTTCTCGTCATCCGATGCACTTTCCGTTAGAAAAATACCAACCAATCTTGTGGGTCCCGCCCATCCACTCGAAATTTCGAACAAAGGATATATGGAATCGCGAGTCATGTACTAGCGGATCGCGATCATACCAGCACTAATGCACGGATCCCATCAGAACTCCATGATTAAAGCGTGCTTGGTAGTACTAGGATGGGTGACCTCCCGAAGTCCTCGTTGCACCCTTTTATTTTTCTTTTCAATCAAACGAAGTCTAATATTGGAAACCCCATAACTTTTGAACCGGTGGAACTACGACCATAGCACCATTTCGAAAGCCCGAAACCATCTAGGTGGTGAAAGGTCGGCGCGATTTTTCGGTCCAAATTCAGCCGTCTTGACCCTCAAGCGGGCACGAAGTTCGCGGCCCGAAAAAAGTTGCGATCGCGGTCTTTTAAGCTTGGTTTTTAACTTTTGCTGTGTTCTCGTCATCCGATGCACTTTCCGTTAGAGAACCAACCAATCTTGTGGGTCCCAGCCCATCCACTCGAAATTTCGAACAAAGGATATATGGAATCGCGAGTCATGTACTAACGGATGCATCATACCAGCACTAATGCGGATCCCATCAGAACTCCGCGATTAAGCATGCTTGGCGAGTAGTACTAGGATGGGTGACCTCGAGAAGTCCTCGTGTTGCACCTTTTTATTTTTCTTTTTCAATGCGAAGCGAGTCTAATATTGGAAACCATCTAGGTGGTGAAAGGTCGGTAGCGATTTTTGGTCCAAATTCAGCGTCTTGACCCTCAAGCGGGCACCGAAGTTCGCGGCCGAAAAAAGTTGGGATCACGGTCTTTTAAGCTTGGTTTTGTTTTTGACTTTTGCTGTGTTCTGCGTCATCCACGATGCACTTTCGTTAGAAAAATACCAACCAATCTTGTGGGTCCCGGCCAGCCACTCGAAATTTCGAACAAAGGATATATGGAATCGCGAGTCATGTACTAGCGGATCGCGATCATACCAGCACTAATGCGGATCCCATCAGAACTCCGCGATTAAGCGTGCTTGGCGAGAGTAGTACTAGGATGGGTGACCTCGGAAGTCCTCGTGTTGCACCCTTTTTATTTTTCTTTTCAATCAAACGAAGTCTAATATTGGAAACCCCATAACTTTTGAACCGTGTGGAACTACGACGCCCATAGCACCATTTCGGAAAGCCCAGAAACCATCTAGGTCGGTGAAAGGTCGGCGCGATTTTTCGGGTCCAAATTCAGCCGTCTTGACCCTCAAGCGGGCACGAAGTTCGCGGCCGAAAAAAGTTGGGATCGGTCTTTTAAGCTTGGTTTTTAACTTTTGCTGTGTTCTGCGTCATCCACGATGCACTTTCCGCTAGAGAAAATACCAACCAATCATGTGGGTCCCACGGCCAGCCACTCAAATTTCCAACAAAAGGATATATGGAATCGCGAGTCATGTACTAACGGTGCGATCATACCAGCACTAATGCGGATCCCATCAGAACTCCGCGGTTAAAGCGTGCTTGGTAGTACTAGGATGGGTGACCTCCGAAGTCCTCGTTGCACCCTTTTATTTTTCCTTTTCAATCTGAAGCGAGTCTAATATTGGAAACCATCTAGGTGGGTGAAAGGTCGGTAGCGATTTTTGGTCCAAATTCAGCCGTCTTGACCCTCAAGCGGGCTGCCTAAGTTCGCGGCCCGAAAAAAGTTGCGATCGCGGTCTTTTAAGCTTGGTTTTGTTTTTGACTTTTGCTGTGTTCTCACGTCATCCACGATGCACTTTCCGTTAGAGAACCAACCAATCTTGTGGGTCCCACGCCCATCCACTCGAAATTTCGAACAAAGGATATATGGAATCGCGAGTCATGTACTAGCGGATCGCGATCATACCAGCACTAATGCACGGATCCCATCAGAACTCCGCGATTAAGCATGCTTGGCGAGTAGTACTAGGATGGGTGACCTCAGGAAGTCCTCGTGTTGCACCCTTTTTATTTTTCCTTTTCAATCTGAAACGAAGTCTAATATTGGAAACCATCTAGGTGGTGAAAGGTCGGTAGCGATTTTTGGTCCAAATTCAGCCGTCTTGACCCTCAAACGGGCTGCCTAAGTTTGCGGCCCGAAAAAAAGTTGCGATGCGGTCTTTTCGCTTGGTTTTTTTTTTGACTTTTTGCTGTGTTCTGCGTCATCCACGATGCACTTTCCGTTAGAAAAATACCAACCAATCTTGTGGGTCCCACGCCCATCCACTCGAAATTTCGAACAAAGGATATATGGAATCGCGAGTCATGTACTAGCGGATCGCGATCATACCAGCACTAATGCGGATCCCATCAGAACTCCGCGATTAAGCATGCTTGGCGAGAGTAGTACTAGGATGGGTGACCTCCCGGGAAGTCCTCGTGTTGCACCCCTTTTTATTTTTTCCTTTTCAATCTGAAACGAGTCTAATATTGGAAACCCCATAACTTTTGAACCGTGTGGAACTCGGCCCATAGCACCATTTGGAAAGCCCGAAACCATCTAGGTGGGTGAAAGGTCGGTAGCGATTTTTAGTCCAAATTCAGCGTCTTGACCCTCAAACGGCACCAAGTTTGCGTCCGAAAAAGAGTTGGGATCACGGTCTTTTAAGCTTGGTTTTTAACTTTTGCTGTGTTCTGCGTCATCCACGATGCACTTTCCGTTAGAAAAATACCAACCAATCATGTGGGTCCCGGCCAGCCACTCGAAATTTCGAACAAAGGATATATGGAATCGCGAGTCATGTACTAGCGGATCGCGATCATACCAGCACTAATGCGGATCCCATCAGAACTCCGCGATTAAAGCGTGCTTGGCGAGTAGTACTAGGATGGGTGACCTCCGAAGTCCTCGTGGTTGCACCCTTTTATTTTTCCTTTTCAATCTGAAGCGAGTCTAATATTGGAAACCCCATAACTTTTGAACCGTGGAACTACGACCATAGCACCATTTGGAAAGCCCGAAACCATCTAGGTGGGTGAAAGGTCGGCGCGATTTTTCGGTCCAAATTCAGCGTCTTGACCCTCAAACGGCACCAAGTTTGCGTCCGAAAAAGAGTTGGGATCACGGTCTTTTAAGCTTGGTTTTTAACTTTTGCTGTGTTCTCACGTCATCCACGATGCACTTTCCGCTAGAGAAAATACCAACCAATCATGTGGGTCCCACGGCCAGCCACTCAAATTTCCAACAAAAGGATATATGGAATCGCGAGTCATGTACTAACGGTGCGATCATACCAGCACTAATGCGGATCCCATCAGAACTCCGCGATTAAAGCGTGCTTGAAGTAGTACTAGGATGGGTGACCTCCGGAAGTCCTCGTGTTGCACCTTTTTATTTTTCTTTTCAATCTGAAGCGAGTCTAATATTGGAAACCCCATAACTTTTGAACCGTGTGGAACTCGGCGCCCATAGCACCATTTGGAAAGCCCGAAACCATCTAGGTGGGTGAAAGGTCGGTAGCGATTTTTGGTCCAAATTCAGCCGTCTTGACCCTCAAGCGGGCTGCCTAAGTTCGCGGCCGAAAAAAGTTGCGATCGCGGTCTTTTAAGCTTGGTTTTTAACTTTTGCTGTGTTCTCGTCATCCACGATGCACTTTCCGTTAGAAAAATACCAACCAATCTTGTGGGTCCCGCCCATCCACTCGAAATTTCGAACAAAGGATATATGGAATCGCGAGTCATGTACTAGCGGTGCGATCATACCAGCACTAATGCGGATCCCATCAGAACTCCGCGATTAAGCGTGCTTGGTAGTACTAGGATGGGTGACCTCAGGAAGTCCTCGTGTTGCACCTTTTTATTTTTCTTTTTCAATGCGAAGCGAGTCTAATATTGGAAACCATCTAGGTGGGTGAAAGGTCGGTAGCGATTTTTAGTCCAAATTCAGCGTCTTGACCCTCAAACGGCACCAAGTTTGCGTCCGAAAAAGAGTTGGGATCGGTCTTTTAAGCTTGGTTTTTAACTTTTGCTGTGTTCTACGCCATCCACGATGCACTTTCCGTTAGAGAACCAACCAATCTTGTGGGTCCCACGGCCAGCCACTCGAAATTTCGAACAAAGGATATATGGAATCGCGAGTCATGTACTAGCGGATCGCGATCATACCAGCACTAATGCGGATCCCATCAGAACTCCGCGGTTAAAGCGTGCTTGGCGAGAGTAGTACTAGGATGGGTGACCTCGGAAGTCCTCGTGTTGCACCTTTTTATTTTTCTTTTCAATCTGAAGCGAGTCTAATATTGGAAACCCCATAACTTTTGAACCGTGGAACTACGACCATAGCACCATTTCGAAAGCCCAGAAACCATCTAGGTCGGTGAAGGTCGGTAGCGATTTTTGGTCCAAATTCAGCGTCTTGACCCTCAAGCGGGCACCGAAGTTCGCGGCCGAAAAAAGTTGGGATCACGGTCTTTTAAGCTTGGTTTTTAACTTTTGCTGTGTTCTCGTCATCCACGATGCACTTTCCGTTAGAGAAAATACCAACCAATCATGTGGGTCCCACGGCCAGCCACTCAAATTTCCAACAAAAGGATATATGGAATCGCGAGTCATGTACTAGCAGATGCGATCATACCAGCACTAATGCGGATCCCATCAGAACTCCGCGATTAAGCGTGCTTGGTAGTACTAGGATGGGTGACCTCCGAAGTCCTCGTGTTGCACCTTTTTATTTTTCCTTTTCAATCTGAAGCGAGTCTAATATTGGAAACCATCTAGGTGGGTGAAAGGTCGGTAGCGATTTTTGGTCCAAATTCAGCCGTCTTGACCCTCAAGCGGGCTGCCTAAGTTCGCGGCCGAAAAAAGTTGCGATCGCGGTCTTTTAAGCTTGGTTTTGTTTTTGACTTTTGCTGTGTTCTCGTCATCCACGATGCACTTTCCGTTAGAGAACCAACCAATCTTGTGGGTCCCGCCCATCCACTCGAAATTTCGAACAAAGGATATATGGAATCGCGAGTCATGTACTAGCGGATCGCGATCATACCAGCACTAATGCACGGATCCCATCAGAACTCCGCGGTTAAAGCGTGCTTGGCGAGTAGTACTAGGATGGGTGACCTCGGGAAGTCCTCGTGTTGCACCCTTTTTATTTTTCTTTTTCAATGCGAAGCGAGTCTAATATTGGAAACCCCATAACTTTTGAACCGTGTGGAACTCTGGCGCCCATAGCACCATTTGGAAAGCCCGAAACCATCTAGGTGGTGAAAGGTCGGCGCGATTTTTCGGTCCAAATTCAGCCGTCTTGACCCTCAAGCGGGCTGCCTAAGTTCGCGGCCGAAAAAAGTTGGGATCACGGTCTTTTAAGCTTGGTTTTGTTTTTGACTTTTGCTGTGTTCTGCGTCATCCACGATGCACTTTCCGTTAGAGAAAATACCAACCAATCTTGTGGGTCCCAGCCCATCCACTCGAAATTTCGAACAAAGGATATATGGAATCGCGAGTCATGTACTAGCGGATGCGATCATACCAGCACTAATGCACGGATCCCATCAGAACTCCGCGATTAAGCGTGCTTGGCGAGAGTAGTACTAGGATGGGTGACCTCGGGAAGTCCTCGTGTTGCACCCTTTTATTTTTCCTTTTCAATCTGAAGCGAGTCTAATATTGGAAACCATCTAGGTGGGTGAAAGGTCGGTAGCGATTTTTGGATCAAATTCAGCCGTCTTGACCCTCAAGCGGGCACCGAAGTTCGCGGCCGAAAAAAGTTGGGATCACGGTCTTTTAAGCTTGGTTTTGTTTTTGACTTTTGCTGTGTTCTCGTCATCCACGATGCACTTTCCGTTAGAGAAAATACCAACCAATCTTGTGGGTCCCACGCCCATCCACTCGAAATTTCGAACAAAGGATATATGGAATCGCGAGTCATGTACTAGCGGATGCGATCATACCAGCACTAATGCACGGATCCCATCAGAACTCCTTGATTAAGCATGCTTGGCGAGAGTAGTACTAGGATGGGTGACCTCAGGAAGTCCTCGTGTTGCACCCTTTTATTTTTCCTTTTCAATCTGAAGCGAGTCTAATATTGGAAACCATCTAGGTCGGTGAAGGTCGGTAGCGATTTTTGGTCCAAATTCAGCGTCTTGACCCTCAAACGGCACCAAGTTTGCGTCCGAAAAAGAGTTGGGATCACGGTCTTTTAAGCTTGGTTTTTAACTTTTGCTGTGTTCTCGTCATCCGATGCACTTTCCGTTAGAAAAATACCAACCAATCATGTGGGTCCCGGCCAGCCACTTTCGAAATTTCGAACAAAGGATATATGGAATCGCGAGTCATGTACTAGCGGTGCGATCATACCAGCACTAATGCACGGATCCCATCAGAACTCCATGATTAAAGCGTGCTTGGTAGTACTAGGATGGGTGACCTCCCGAAGTCCTCGTGTTGCACCTTTTTATTTTTCTTTTCAATCAAACGAAGTCTAATATTGGAAACCCCATAACTTTTGAACCGGTGGAACTACGACCATAGCACCATTTGGAAAGCCCAGAAACCATCTAGGTGGTGAAAGGTCGGTAGCGATTTTTGGTCCAAATTCAGCGTCTTGACCCTCAAGCGGGCACGAAGTTCGCGGCCGAAAAAGAGTTGGGATCACGGTCTTTTAAGCTTGGTTTTTAACTTTTGCTGTGTTCTCGTCATCCGATGCACTTTCCGTTAGAGAACCAACCAATCTTGTGGGTCCCACGCCAGCCACCAAATTTCCAACAAAAGGATATATGGAATCGCGAGTCATGTACTAACGGTGCGATCATACCAGCACTAATGCGGATCCCATCAGAACTCCGCGATTAAGCGTGCTTGGTAGTACTAGGATGGGTGACCTCGGAAGTCCTCGTGTTGCACCTTTTTATTTTTCTTTTTCAATGCGAAGCGAGTCTAATATTGGAAACCATCTAGGTCGGTGATAGGTCGTTCGCGATTTTTGGATCAAATTCAGCCGTCTTGACCCTCAAGCGGGCACCGAAGTTCGCGGCCGAAAAAAGTTGGGATCACGGTCTTTTAAGCTTGGTTTTGTTTTTGACTTTTGCTGTGTTCTCGTCATCCACGATGCACTTTCGTTAGAAAAATACCAACCAATCTTGTGGGTCCCACGCCCATCCACTCGAAATTTCGAACAAAGGATATATGGAATCGCGAGTCATGTACTAGCGGATGCGATCATACCAGCACTAATGCACGGATCCCATCAGAACTCCGCGGTTAAAGCGTGCTTGGCGAGAGTAGTACTAGGATGGGTGACCTCGAGGAAGTCCTCGTGTTGCACCCTTTTATTTTTCCTTTTCAATCTGAAACGAGTCTAATATTGGAAACCATCTAGGTCGGTGAAAGGTCGTTGCGATTTTTCGGATCCAAATTCAGCCGTCTTGACCCTCAAACGGGCTGCCTAAGTTTGCGGCCCGAAAAAAAGTTGCGATGCGGTCTTTTAAGCTTGGTTTTGTTTTTGACTTTTGCTGTGTTCTCGTCATCCCGCGATGCACTTTCCGCTAGAGAAAATACCAACCAATCATGTGGGTCCCGGCCAGCCACTTTCGAAATTTCGAACAAAGGATATATGGAATCGCGAAGTCATGTACTAACGGTGCGATCATACCAGCACTAATGCGGATCCCATCAGAACTCCATGATTAAAGCGTGCTTGAAGTAGTACTAGGATGGGTGACCTCGGAAGTCCTCGTGTTGCACCTTTTTATTTTTCTTTTCAATCAAACGAAGTCTAATATTGGAAACCATCTAGGTCGGTGAAGGTCGGTAGCGATTTTTGGTCCAAATTCAGCGTCTTGACCCTCAAGCGGGCACGAAGTTCGCGGCCGAAAAAAGTTGCGATCGCGGTCTTTTAAGCTTGGTTTTTAACTTTTGCTGTGTTCGTCATCCACGATGCACTTTCGTTAGAAAAATACCAACCAATCTTGTGGGTCCCAGCCCATCCACTCGAAATTTCGAACAAAGGATATATGGAATCGCGAAGTCATGTACTAACGGTGCGATCATACCAGCACTAATGCGGATCCCATCAGAACTCCATGATTAAAGCGTGCTTGAAGTAGTACTAGGATGGGTGACCTCCCGAAGTCCTCGTTGCACCCTTTTATTTTTCTTTTCAATCGAAGCGAGTCTAATATTGGAAACCATCTAGGTGGTGAAAGGTCGGTAGCGATTTTTAGTCCAAATTCAGCCGTCTTGACCCTCAAGCGGGCACGAAGTTCGCGGCCGAAAAAAGTTGGGATCTGGTCTTTTAAGCTTGGTTTTTAACTTTTGCTGTGTTCTCGTCATCCGATGCACTTTCCGCTAGAGAAAATACCAACCAATCATGTGGGTCCCACGGCCAGCCACTTTCGAAATTTCGAACAAAGGATATATGGAATCGCGAAGTCATGTACTAACGGTGCGATCATACCAGCACTAATGCGGATCCCATCAGAACTCCGCGATTAAGCGTGCTTGGCGAGTAGTACTAGGATGGGTGACCTCGGAAGTCCTCGTGTTGCACCTTTTTATTTTTCTTTTCAATCTGAAGCGAGTCTAATATTGGAAACCCCATAACTTTTGAACCGTGGAACTACGACGCCATAGCACCATTTGGAAAGCCCGAAACCATCTAGGTGGGTGAAAGGTCGGTAGCGATTTTTGGTCCAAATTCAGCGTCTTGACCCTCAAGCGGGCACGAAGTTCGCGGCCGAAAAAAGTTGGGATCACGGTCTTTTAAGCTTGGTTTTTAACTTTTGCTGTGTTCTACGCCATCCACGATGCACTTTCCGTTAGAGAAAATACCAACCAATCTTGTGGGTCCCGCCCATCCACTCGAAATTTCGAACAAAGGATATATGGAATCGCGAGTCATGTACTAGCGGATGCGATCATACCAGCACTAATGCACGGATCCCATCAGAACTCCGCGGTTAAAGCGTGCTTGGCGAGAGTAGTACTAGGATGGGTGACCTCGAGGAAGTCCTCGTGTTGCACCCTTTTATTTTTCCTTTTCAATCTGAAGCGAGTCTAATATTGGAAACCATCTAGGTGGGTGATAGGTCGTTCGCGATTTTTGGATCCAAATTCAGCCGTCTTGACCCTCAAGCGGGCACCGAAGTTCGCGGCCCGAAAAAAGTTGCGATCGCGGTCTTTTAAGCTTGGTTTTGTTTTTGACTTTTGCTGTGTTCTGCGTCATCCACGATGCACTTTCGTTAGAAAAATACCAACCAATCTTGTGGGTCCCGCCCATCCACTCGAAATTTCGAACAAAGGATATATGGAATCGCGAGTCATGTACTAGCGGATGCGATCATACCAGCACTAATGCACGGATCCCATCAGAACTCCGCGATTAAGCATGCTTGGCGAGAGTAGTACTAGGATGGGTGACCTCAGGAAGTCCTCGTGTTGCACCCTTTTATTTTTCCTTTTCAATCTGAAGCGAGTCTAATATTGGAAACCCCATAACTTTTGAACCGTGTGGAACTCGGCGCCCATAGCACCATTTGGAAAGCCCGAAACCATCTAGGTGGGTGAAAGGTCGGTAGCGATTTTTGGTCAAATTCAGCCGTCTTGACCCTCAAGCGGGCACCGAAGTTCGCGGCCCGAAAAAGAGTTGGGATCACGGTCTTTTAAGCTTGGTTTTGTTTTTGACTTTTGCTGTGTTCTGCGTCATCCACGATGCACTTTCGTTAGAAAAATACCAACCAATCATGTGGGTCCCACGCCCATCCACTCGAAATTTCGAACAAAGGATATATGGAATCGCGAAGTCATGTACTAACGGTGCGATCATACCAGCACTAATGCGGATCCCATCAGAACTCCGCGATTAAGCGTGCTTGGCGAGTAGTACTAGGATGGGTGACCTCGGAAGTCCTCGTGTTGCACCTTTTTATTTTTCTTTTCAATCTGAAGCGAGTCTAATATTGGAAACCCCATAACTTTTGAACCGTGTGGAACTCGGCCCATAGCACCATTTCGAAAGCCCGAAACCATCTAGGTGGGTGAAAGGTCGGTAGCGATTTTTGGTCAAATTCAGCCGTCTTGACCCTCAAGCGGGCACGAAGTTCGCGGCCGAAAAAAGTTGGGATCACGGTCTTTTAAGCTTGGTTTTTAACTTTTGCTGTGTTCTCGTCATCCGATGCACTTTCCGTTAGAGAAAATACCAACCAATCATGTGGGTCCCGGCCAGCCACTCAAATTTCCAACAAAAGGATATATGGAATCGCGAGTCATGTACTAGCGGATCGCGATCATACCAGCACTAATGCGGATCCCATCAGAACTCCGCGATTAAGCGTGCTTGGTAGTACTAGGATGGGTGACCTCGGAAGTCCTCGTGTTGCACCTTTTTATTTTTCTTTTCAATGCGAAGCGAGTCTAATATTGGAAACCATCTAGGTGGTGAAAGGTCGGTAGCGATTTTTGGTCAAATTCAGCCGTCTTGACCCTCAAGCGGGCACGAAGTTCGCGGCCGAAAAAAGTTGGGATCTGGTCTTTTAAGCTTGGTTTTTAACTTTTGCTGTGTTCTCGTCATCCGATGCACTTTCCGTTAGAGAAAATACCAACCAATCTTGTGGGTCCCACGGCCAGCCACTTTCGAAATTTCGAACAAAGGATATATGGAATCGCGAGTCATGTACTAGCGGTGCGATCATACCAGCACTAATGCACCGGATCCCATCAGAACTCCGCGGTTAAAGCGTGCTTGAAGTAGTACTAGGATGGGTGACCTCGAGGAAGTCCTCGTGTTGCACCTTTTTATTTTTCTTTTCAATCGAAGCGAGTCTAATATTGGAAACCCCATAACTTTTGAACCGTGTGGAACTCGGCGCCCATAGCACCATTTCGAAAGCCCAGAAACCATCTAGGTCGGTGAAGGTCGGTAGCGATTTTTGGTCCAAATTCAGCCGTCTTGACCCTCAAGCGGGCACCGAAGTTCGCGGCCGAAAAAAGTTGGGATCACGGTCTTTTAAGCTTGGTTTTTAACTTTTGCTGTGTTCTGCGTCATCCACGATGCACTTTCGTTAGAAAAATACCAACCAATCATGTGGGTCCCACGGCCAGCCACTCGAAATTTCGAACAAAGGATATATGGAATCGCGAGTCATGTACTAACGGATGCATCATACCAGCACTAATGCACGGATCCCATCAGAACTCCGCGAGTTAAAGCGTGCTTGAAGTAGTACTAGGATGGGTGACCTCGAGGAAGTCCTCGTGTTGCACCCTTTTATTTTTCCTTTTCAATCTGAAGCGAGTCTAATATTGGAAACCATCTAGGTGGGTGATAGGTCGTTCGCGATTTTTGGATCAAATTCAGCCGTCTTGACCCTCAAGCGGGCTGCCTAAGTTCGCGGCCCGAAAAAAGTTGCGATCGCGGTCTTTTAAGCTTGGTTTTTAACTTTTGCTGTGTTCTCGTCATCCGATGCACTTTCCGTTAGAGAACCAACCAATCTTGTGGGTCCCAGCCCATCCACTCGAAATTTCGAACAAAGGATATATGGAATCGCGAAGTCATGTACTAACGGTGCGATCATACCAGCACTAATGCGGATCCCATCAGAACTCCATGATTAAAGCGTGCTTGAAGTAGTACTAGGATGGGTGACCTCGGAAGTCCTCGTGTTGCACCTTTTTATTTTTCTTTTCAATCTGAAGCGAGTCTAATATTGGAAACCCCATAACTTTTGAACCGTGTGGAACTCGGCCCATAGCACCATTTCGAAAGCCCAGAAACCATCTAGGTCGGTGAAGGTCGGTAGCGATTTTTGGTCCAAATTCAGCGTCTTGACCCTCAAGCGGGCACGAAGTTCGCGGCCGAAAAAAGTTGGGATCACGGTCTTTTAAGCTTGGTTTTTAACTTTTGCTGTGTTCTCGTCATCCGATGCACTTTCCGCTAGAGAAAATACCAACCAATCATGTGGGTCCCGGCCAGCCACTCGAAATTTCGAACAAAGGATATATGGAATCGCGAGTCATGTACTAGCGGATCGCGATCATACCAGCACTAATGCGGATCCCATCAGAACTCCGCGGTTAAAGCGTGCTTGGCGAGAGTAGTACTAGGATGGGTGACCTCCGAAGTCCTCGTGGTTGCACCCTTTTATTTTTCTTTTCAATCGAAGCGAGTCTAATATTGGAAACCCCATAACTTTTGAACCGTGGAACTACGACGCCCATAGCACCATTTGGAAAGCCCGAAACCATCTAGGTCGGTGAAGGTCGGTAGCGATTTTTGGTCAAATTCAGCCGTCTTGACCCTCAAGCGGGCACCGAAGTTCGCGGCCGAAAAAAGTTGCGATCACGGTCTTTTAAGCTTGGTTTTTAACTTTTGCTGTGTTCTGCGTCATCCACGATGCACTTTCGTTAGAAAAATACCAACCAATCATGTGGGTCCCACTGCCAGCCACTCGAAATTTCGAACAAAGGATATATGGAATCGCGAGTCATGTACTAACGGTGCGATCATACCAGCACTAATGCGGATCCCATCAGAACTCCTTGATTAAGCATGCTTGGTAGTACTAGGATGGGTGACCTCGGGAAGTCCTCGTGTTGCACCCCTTTTTATTTTTTCCTTTTCAATCTGAAACGAGTCTAATATTGGAAACCATCTAGGTCGGTGAAAGGTCGTTGCGATTTTTCGGATCCAAATTCAGCCGTCTTGACCCTCAAACGGGCTGCCTAAGTTTGCGGCCCGAAAAAAAGTTGCGATGCGGTCTTTTCGCTTGGTTTTTTTTTTGACGTTTTGCTGTGTTCTGCGTCATCCACGATGCACTTTCCGTTAGAGAACCAACCAATCTTGTGGGTCCCACGCCCATCCACTCGAAATTTCCGAACAAAAGGATATATGGAATCGCGAGTCATGTACTAACGGATGCGATCATACCAGCACTAATGCACCGGATCCCATCAGAACTCCATGATTAAAGCGTGCTTGGCGAGTAGTACTAGGATGGGTGACCTCGGGAAGTCCTCGTGTTGCACCTTTTTATTTTTCTTTTCAATCGAAGCGAGTCTAATATTGGAAACCCCATAACTTTTGAACCGTGTGGAACTCGGCCCATAGCACCATTTGGAAAGCCCGAAACCATCTAGGTCGGTGAAAGGTCGGCGCGATTTTTCGGGTCCAAATTCAGCCGTCTTGACCCTCAAGCGGGCACCGAAGTTCGCGGCCGAAAAAGAGTTGGGATCACGGTCTTTTAAGCTTGGTTTTGTTTTTGACTTTTGCTGTGTTCTCGTCATCCCGCGATGCACTTTCCGTTAGAAAAATACCAACCAATCTTGTGGGTCCCAGCCCATCCACTCGAAATTTCGAACAAAGGATATATGGAATCGCGAGTCATGTACTAGCGGATCGCGATCATACCAGCACTAATGCACGGATCCCATCAGAACTCCATGATTAAAGCGTGCTTGGCGAGAGTAGTACTAGGATGGGTGACCTTCCGGGAAGTCCTCGTGTTGCACCCCTTTTTATTTTTTCCTTTTCAATCTGAAACGAGTCTAATATTGGAAACCATCTAGGTCGGTGAAAGGTCGGTAGCGATTTTTGGTCCAAATTCAGCCGTCTTGACCCTCAAGCGGGCACCGAAGTTCGCGGCCGAAAAAAGTTGCGATCGCGGTCTTTTAAGCTTGGTTTTGTTTTTGACTTTTGCTGTGTTCTGCGTCATCCACGATGCACTTTCGTTAGAAAAATACCAACCAATCTTGTGGGTCCCGCCCATCCACTCGAAATTTCGAACAAAGGATATATGGAATCGCGAGTCATGTACTAGCAGATGCGATCATACCAGCACTAATGCACGGATCCCATCAGAACTCCATGATTAAAGCGTGCTTGGCGAGAGTAGTACTAGGATGGGTGACCTCGGGAAGTCCTCGTGTTGCACCTTTTTATTTTTCTTTTCAATCGAAGCGAGTCTAATATTGGAAACCCCATAACTTTTGAACCGTGTGGAACTCTGGCCCATAGCACCATTTGGAAAGCCCGAAACCATCTAGGTCGGTGAAAGGTCGGCGCGATTTTTCGGTCCAAATTCAGCCGTCTTGACCCTCAAGCGGGCACCGAAGTTCGCGGCCGAAAAAGAGTTGGGATCACGGTCTTTTAAGCTTGGTTTTTTAACTTTTGCTGTGTTCTGCGTCATCCACGATGCACTTTCCGTTAGAAAAATACCAACCAATCTTGTGGGTCCCAGCCCATCCACTCGAAATTTCGAACAAAGGATATATGGAATCGCGAGTCATGTACTAGCGGATGCGATCATACCAGCACTAATGCACGGATCCCATCAGAACTCCGCGGTTAAAGCGTGCTTGGCGAGTAGTACTAGGATGGGTGACCTCGGGAAGTCCTCGTGTTGCACCCTTTTATTTTTCCTTTTCAATCTGAAGCGAGTCTAATATTGGAAACCATCTAGGTCGGTGAAAGGTCGGTAGCGATTTTTGGTCCAAATTCAGCCGTCTTGACCCTCAAGCGGGCACCGAAGTTCGCGGCCCGAAAAAAGTTGCGATCGCGGTCTTTTAAGCTTGGTTTTGTTTTTGACTTTTGCTGTGTTCTCGTCATCCGATGCACTTTCCGTTAGAGAAAATACCAACCAATCTTGTGGGTCCCAGCCCATCCACTCGAAATTTCGAACAAAGGATATATGGAATCGCGAGTCATGTACTAGCGGATCGCGATCATACCAGCACTAATGCACGGATCCCATCAGAACTCCATGATTAAAGCGTGCTTGGCGAGAGTAGTACTAGGATGGGTGACCTCGGGAAGTCCTCGTGTTGCACCTTTTTATTTTTCCTTTTCAATCTGAAGCGAGTCTAATATTGGAAACCATCTAGGTGGGTGATAGGTCGTTCGCGATTTTTGGATCAAATTCAGCCGTCTTGACCCTCAAGCGGGCACCGAAGTTCGCGGCCGAAAAAAGTTGCGATCGCGGTCTTTTAAGCTTGGTTTTGTTTTTGACTTTTGCTGTGTTCTCACGTCATCCACGATGCACTTTCCGTTAGAGAAAATACCAACCAATCTTGTGGGTCCCACGGCCAGCCACTTTCGAAATTTCGAACAAAGGATATATGGAATCGCGAAGTCATGTACTAACGGATGCGATCATACCAGCACTAATGCACGGATCCCATCAGAACTCCATGATTAAAGCGTGCTTGGCGAGAGTAGTACTAGGATGGGTGACCTCAGGAAGTCCTCGTGTTGCACCTTTTTATTTTTCCTTTTCAATCTGAAGCGAGTCTAATATTGGAAACCATCTAGGTGGGTGATAGGTCGTTCGCGATTTTTGGATCCAAATTCAGCCGTCTTGACCCTCAAGCGGGCACCGAAGTTCGCGGCCGAAAAAAGTTGCGATCGCGGTCTTTTAAGCTTGGTTTTGTTTTTGACTTTTGCTGTGTTCTCGTCATCCCGCGATGCACTTTCCGTTAGAAAAATACCAACCAATCTTGTGGGTCCCACGCCCATCCACTCGAAATTTCGAACAAAGGATATATGGAATCGCGAGTCATGTACTAGCGGATGCGATCATACCAGCACTAATGCACGGATCCCATCAGAACTCCGCGGTTAAAGCGTGCTTGGCGAGAGTAGTACTAGGATGGGTGACCTCGAGGAAGTCCTCGTGTTGCACCCTTTTATTTTTCTTTTCAATCTGAAGCGAGTCTAATATTGGAAACCATCTAGGTGGGTGATAGGTCGTTCGCGATTTTTGGTCCAAATTCAGCCGTCTTGACCCTCAAGCGGGCACCGAAGTTCGCGGCCCGAAAAAGAGTTGGGATCGGTCTTTTAAGCTTGGTTTTGTTTTTGACGTTTTGCTGTGTTCTGCGTCATCCACGATGCACTTTCCGTTAGAGAACCAACCAATCTTGTGGGTCCCACGCCCATCCACTCGAAATTTCCGAACAAAAGGATATATGGAATCGAGTCATGTACTAGCGGATCGCGATCATACCAGCACTAATGCACGGATCCCATCAGAACTCCGCGGTTAAAGCGTGCTTGGCGAGAGTAGTACTAGGATGGGTGACCTCGGGAAGTCCTCGTGTTGCACCCTTTTATTTTTCTTTTTCAATGCGAAGCGAGTCTAATATTGGAAACCCCATAACTTTTGAACCGTGTGGAACTCACGGCCCATAGCACCATTTGGAAAGCCCGAAACCATCTAGGTGGGTGATAGGTCGTTCGCGATTTTTGGATCAAATTCAGCCGTCTTGACCCTCAAACGGGCTGCCGAAGTTTGCGGCCCGAAAAAAAGTTGCGATGCGGTCTTTTCGCTTGGTTTTTTTTTTGACTTTTGCTGTGTTCTGCGTCATCCACGATGCACTTTCCGTTAGAGAAAAATACCAACCAATCTTGTGGGTCCCACGCCCATCCACTCGAAATTTCCGAACAAAAGGATATATGGAATCGCGAGTCATGTACTAACGGATGCGATCATACCAGCACTAATGCACCGGATCCCATCAGAACTCCATGATTAAAGCGTGCTTGGCGAGAGTAGTACTAGGATGGGTGACCTCCCGGGAAGTCCTCGTGTTGCACCCCTTTTTATTTTTTCCTTTTCAATCTGAAACGAGTCTAATTTTGGAAACCATCTAGGTCGGTGATAGGTCGTTCGTGATTTTTGGATCCAAATTCAGCCGTCTTGACCCTCAAACGGGCTGCCTAAGTTTGCGGCCCGAAAAAAAGTTGCGATGCGGTCTTTTAGCTTGGTTTTTAACTTTTGCTGTGTTCTGCGTCATCCACGATGCACTTTCGTTAGAAAAATACCAACCAATCTTGTGGGTCCCAGCCCATCCACTCGAAATTTCGAACAAAAGGATATATGGAATCGCGAGTCATGTACTAACGGATGCGATCATACCAGCACTAATGCACCGGATCCCATCAGAACTCCGCAGTTAAGCGTGCTTGGGCGAGAGTAGTACTAGGATGGGTGACCTCCCGGGAAGTCCTCGTGTTGCACCCTTTTATTTTTCTTTTCAATCGAAGCGAGTCTAATATTGGAAACCATCTAGGTGGGTGATAGGTCGTTCGCGATTTTTGGATCAAATTCAGCCGTCTTGACCCTCAAGCGGGCTGCCTAAGTTCGCGGCCGAAAAAAGTTGCGATCGCGGTCTTTTAAGCTTGGTTTTTAACTTTTGCTGTGTTCTCGTCATCCGATGCACTTTCCGTTAGAGAAAAATACCAACCAATCTTGTGGGTCCCACGCCCATCCACTCGAAATTTCGAACAAAGGATATATGGAATCGCGAGTCATGTACTAGCGGATGCGATCATACCAGCACTAATGCACGGATCCCATCAGAACTCCGCGGTTAAAGCGTGCTTGGTAGTACTAGGATGGGTGACCTCGGGAAGTCCTCGTGTTGCACCTTTTTATTTTTCCTTTTCAATCTGAAGCGAGTCTAATATTGGAAACCATCTAGGTCGGTGATAGGTCGTTCGCGATTTTTGGATCAAATTCAGCCGTCTTGACCCTCAAGCGGGCTGCCTAAGTTCGCGGCCGAAAAAGTTGCGATCGCGGTCTTTTAAGCTTGGTTTTGTTTTTGACTTTTGCTGTGTTCTGCGTCATCCACGATGCACTTTCGTTAGAAAAATACCAACCAATCTTGTGGGTCCCAGCCCATCCACTCGAAATTTCGAACAAAGGATATATGGAATCGCGAGTCATGTACTAGCGGATCGCGATCATACCAGCACTAATGCACGGATCCCATCAGAACTCCGCGATTAAGCGTGCTTGGTAGTACTAGGATGGGTGACCTCGAGGAAGTCCTCGTGTTGCACCCTTTTTATTTTTCTTTTCAATCTGAAGCGAGTCTAATATTGGAAACCCCATAACTTTTGAACCGGTGGAACTACGACGCCATAGCACCATTTGGAAAGCCCGAAACCATCTAGGTCGGTGAAGGTCGGTAGCGATTTTTGGTCCAAATTCAGCCGCCTTGACCTCAAACGGCACCAAGTTTGCGTCCGAAAAAGAGTTGGGATCGGTCTTTTAAGCTTGGTTTTGTTTTTGACTTTTGCTGTGTTCTGCGTCATCCACGATGCACTTTCGTTAGAAAAATACCAACCAATCTTGTGGGTCCCACGCCCATCCACTCGAAATTTCGAACAAAGGATATATGGAATCGCGAGTCATGTACTAACGGATGCGATCATACCAGCACTAATGCACGGATCCCATCAGAACTCCATGATTAAAGCGTGCTTGGCGAGAGTAGTACTAGGATGGGTGACCTCGAGGAAGTCCTCGTGTTGCACCCTTTTTATTTTTCCTTTTCAATCTGAAGCGAGTCTAATATTGGAAACCATCTAGGTGGGTGAAAGGTCGGTAGCGATTTTTGGTCCAAATTCAGCCGTCTTGACCCTCAAGCGGGCTGCCTAAGTTCGCGGCCGAAAAAAGTTGGGATCACGGTCTTTTAAGCTTGGTTTTGTTTTTGACTTTTGCTGTGTTCTGCGTCATCCACGATGCACTTTCCGTTAGAAAAATACCAACCAATCTTGTGGGTCCCGCCCATCCACTCGAAATTTCGAACAAAGGATATATGGAATCGCGAGTCATGTACTAGCGGATCGCGATCATACCAGCACTAATGCACGGATCCCATCAGAACTCCATGATTAAAGCGTGCTTGGCGAGTAGTACTAGGATGGGTGACCTCGAGGAAGTCCTCGTGTTGCACCTTTTTATTTTTCCTTTTCAATCTGAAGCGAGTCTAATATTGGAAACCATCTAGGTCGGTGATAGGTCGTTCGCGATTTTTCGGATCCAAATTCAGCCGTCTTGACCCTCAAGCGGGCACCGAAGTTCGCGGCCGAAAAAAGTTGCGATCGCGGTCTTTTAAGCTTGGTTTTTAACTTTTGCTGTGTTCTGCGTCATCCACGATGCACTTTCGTTAGAAAAATACCAACCAATCATGTGGGTCCACGGCCAGCCACTCGAAATTTCGAACAAAGGATATATGGAATCGCGAGTCATGTACTAGCGGATGCGATCATACCAGCACTAATGCGGATCCCATCAGAACTCCGCGATTAAAGCGTGCTTGGTAGTACTAGGATGGGTGACCTCGGGAAGTCCTCGTGTTGCACCTTTTTATTTTTTCCTTTTCAATCTGAAACGAGTCTAATATTGGAAACCATCTAGGTCGGTGATAGGTCGTTGCGATTTTTCGGATCCAAATTCAGCCGTCTTGACCCTCAAGCGGGCACCGAAGTTCGCGGCCGAAAAAGAGTTGGGATCTGGTCTTTTAAGCTTGGTTTTTAACTTTTGCTGTGTTCTGCGTCATCCACGATGCACTTTCCGCTAGAGAAAAATACCAACCAATCATGTGGGTCCCACGGCCAGCCACTTTCGAAATTTCGAACAAAGGATATATGGAATCGCGAGTCATGTACTAGCGGATCGCGATCATACCAGCACTAATGCGGATCCCATCAGAACTCCATGATTAAAGCGTGCTTGAAGTAGTACTAGGATGGGTGACCTCGAGGAAGTCCTCGTGTTGCACCTTTTTATTTTTCTTTTCAATCAAACGAAGTCTAATATTGGAAACCCCATAACTTTTGAACCGCGGTGGAACTACGACCATAGCACCATTTGGAAAGCCCGAAACCATCTAGGTGGTGAAAGGTCGGTAGCGATTTTTGGTCCAAATTCAGCCGCCTTGACCTCAAACGGCACCAAGTTTGCGTCCAAAAAGAGTTGGGATCACGGTCTTTTAAGCTTGGTTTTTAACTTTTGCTGTGTTCTACGCCATCCACGATGCACTTTCCGCTAGAGAAAAATACCAACCAATCATGTGGGTCCCACGCCAGCCACCAAATTTCCAACAAAAGGATATATGGAATCGCGAGTCATGTACTAGCGGTGCGATCATACCAGCACTAATGCGGATCCCATCAGAACTCCGCGGTTAAAGCGTGCTTGAAGTAGTACTAGGATGGGTGACCTCCGAAGTCCTCGTGGTTGCACCCTTTTATTTTTCTTTTTCAATGCGAAGCGAGTCTAATATTGGAAACCATCTAGGTCGGTGATAGGTCGTTCGCGATTTTTGGATCAAATTCAGCCGTCTTGACCCTCAAACGGGCACCCGAAGTTTGCGGCCCGAAAAAAGAGTTGGGATACGGTCTTTTCGCTTGGTTTTTTTTAACTTTTGCTGTGTTCGTCATCCACGATGCACTTTCCGTTAGAAAAATACCAACCAATCTTGTGGGTCCCAGCCCATCCACTCGAAATTTCGAACAAAGGATATATGGAATCGCGAGTCATGTACTAACGGATGCGATCATACCAGCACTAATGCACGGATCCCATCAGAACTCCATGATTAAAGCGTGCTTGGCGAGTAGTACTAGGATGGGTGACCTCGAGGAAGTCCTCGTGTTGCACCTTTTTATTTTTTCCTTTTCAATCTGAAACGAGTCTAATATTGGAAACCATCTAGGTTGGTGAAAGGTCGTTGCGATTTTTCGGGTCCAAATTCAGCCGTCTTGACCCTCAAACGGGCTGCCTAAGTTTGCGGCCCGAAAAAAAGTTGCGATGCGGTCTTTTCGCTTGGTTTTTTTTTAACTTTTGCTGTGTTCTGCGTCATCCACGATGCACTTTCCGTTAGAAAAATACCAACCAATCTTGTGGGTCCCGTGCCCATCCACTCGAAATTTCCGAACAAAAGGATATATGGAATCGCGAGTCATGTACTAGCGGATCGCGATCATACCAGCACTAATGCGGATCCCATCAGAACTCCATGATTAAAGCGTGCTTGGCGAGAGTAGTACTAGGATGGGTGACCTTCCGGGAAGTCCTCGTGTTGCACCCCTTTTTATTTTTTCCTTTTCAATCTGAAACGAGTCTAATATTGGAAACCATCTAGGTCGGTGAAAGGTCGTTGCGATTTTTCGGATCCAAATTCAGCCGTCTTGACCCTCAAACGGGCTGCCTAAGTTTGCGGCCCGAAAAAAAGTTGCGATGCGGTCTTTTCGCTTGGTTTTGTTTTTGACGTTTTGCTGTGTTCTGCGTCATCCACGATGCACTTTCCGTTAGAGAACCAACCAATCTTGTGGGTCCCACGCCCATCCACTCGAAATTTCCGAACAAAAGGATATATGGAATCGCGAGTCATGTACTAACGGTGCGATCATACCAGCACTAATGCACCGGATCCCATCAGAACTCCATGATTAAAGCGTGCTTGGTAGTACTAGGATGGGTGTCCTTCCGGGAAGTCCTCGTGTTGCACCCCTTTTTATTTTTTCCTTTTCAATCTGAAACGAGTCTAATATTGGAAACCATCTAGGTCGGTGATAGGTCGTTGCGATTTTTCGGATCCAAATTCAGCCGTCTTGACCCTCAAACGGGCACCGAAGTTCGCGGCCGAAAAAAGTTGGGATCACGGTCTTTTAAGCTTGGTTTTGTTTTTGACTTTTGCTGTGTTACGTCATCCACGATGCACTTTCCGTTAGAGAAAAATACCAACCAATCTTGTGGGTCCCGTGCCCATCCACTCGAAATTTCCGAACAAAAGGATATATGGAATCGCGAGTCATGTACTAACGGATGCGATCATACCAGCACTAATGCACCGGATCCCATCAGAACTCCATGATTAAAGCGTGCTTGGGCGAGAGTAGTACTAGGATGGGTGACCTTCCGGGAAGTCCTCGTGTTGCACCCCTTTTTATTTTTTCCTTTTCAATCTGAAACGAGTCTAATATTGGAAACCATCTAGGTCGGTGATAGGTCGTTGCGATTTTTCGGATCCAAATTCAGCCGTCTTGACCCTCAAACGGGCTGCCTAAGTTTGCGGCCCGGAAAAAAGTTGCGATGCGGTCTTTTCGCTTGGTTTTTTTTTTGACTTTTTGCTGTGTTCTGCGTCATCCACGATGCACTTTCCGTTAGTGAAAAATACCAACCAATCTTGTGGGTCCCACGCCCATCCACTCGAAATTTCGAACAAAAGGATATATGGAATCGCGAGTCATGTACTAACGGGTGCGATCATACAAGCACTAATGCACGGATCCCATCAGAACTCCGCGATTAAGCGTGCTTGGCGAGTAGTACTAGGATGGGTGACCTCAGGAAGTCCTCGTGTTGCACCCTTTTATTTTTCTTTTCAATCTGAAGCGAGTCTAATATTGGAAACCATCTAGGTCGGTGAAAGGTCGGCGCGATTTTTCGGGTCCAAATTCAGCCGTCTTGACCCTCAAACGGCACCAAGTTTGCGTCCGAAAAAGAGTTGGGATCACGGTCTTTTAAGCTTGGTTTTTAACTTTTGCTGTGTTCTCGTCATCCGATGCACTTTCCGCTAGAGAAAAATACCAACCAATCTTGTGGGTCCCACGGCCAGCCACTTTCGAAATTTCGAACAAAAGGATATATGGAATCGCGAGTCATGTACTAACGGATGCGATCATACCAGCACTAATGCACGGATCCCATCAGAACTCCGCGATTAAGCGTGCTTGGCGAGTAGTACTAGGATGGGTGACCTTCCGGGAAGTCCTCGTGTTGCACCCCTTTTTATTTTTTCCTTTTCAATCTGAAACGAGTCTAATATTGGAAACCATCTAGGTCGGTGATAGGTCGTCGTGATTTTTTGGATCCAAATTCAGCCGTCTTGACCCTCAAGCGGGCACCGAAGTTCGCGGCCGAAAAAAGTTGCGATCGCGGTCTTTTAAGCTTGGTTTTGTTTTTGACTTTTGCTGTGTTCTACGCCATCCACGATGCACTTTCGTTAGAAAAATACCAACCAATCTTGTGGGTCCCACGCCAGCCACTCAAATTTCCAACAAAAGGATATATGGAATCGCGAGTCATGTACTAGCGGATGCGATCATACCAGCACTAATGCACGGATCCCATCGAACTCCGCAGCTTAAGCATGCTTGGCGAGAGTAGTACTAGGATGGGTGACCTCAGGAAGTCCTCGTGTTGCACCCTTTTATTTTTCCTTTTCAATCTGAAGCGAGTCTAATATTGGAAACCATCTAGGTGGGTGAAAGGTCGGTAGCGATTTTTGGTCCAAATTCAGCCGTCTTGACCCTCAAGCGGGCACGAAGTTCGCGGCCGAAAAAGAGTTGGGATCGGTCTTTTAAGCTTGGTTTTTAACTTTTGCTGTGTTCTGCGTCATCCACGATGCACTTTCCGTTAGAAAAATACCAACCAATCTTGTGGGTCCCACGGCCAGCCACTTTCGAAATTTCGAACAAAAGGATATATGGAATCGCGAGTCATGTACTAGCGGATGCGATCATACCAGCACTAATGCACGGATCCCATCAGAACTCCATGATTAAAGCGTGCTTGAAGTAGTACTAGGATGGGTGACCTCAGGAAGTCCTCGTGTTGCACCCTTTTTATTTTTTCCTTTTCAATCTGAAACGAGTCTAATATTGGAAACCATCTAGGTCGGTGATAGGTCGTTGCGATTTTTGGATCCAAATTCAGCCGTCTTGACCCTCAAACGGGCTGCCTAAGTTTGCGGCCGAAAAAGAGTTGGGATCACGGTCTTTTAAGCTTGTTTTTTAACTTTTGCTGTGTTCTCGTCATCCGATGCACTTTCCGTTAGAAAAATACCAACCAATCATGTGGGTCCCACGGCCAGCCACTTTCGAAATTTCGAACAAAAGGATATATGGAATCGCGAAGTCATGTACTAACGGTGCGATCATACCAGCACTAATGCGGATCCCATCAGAACTCCGCGATTAAGCGTGCTTGGCGAGTAGTACTAGGATGGGTGACCTCAGGAAGTCCTCGTGTTGCACCTTTTTATTTTTCTTTTCAATCTGAAGCGAGTCTAATATTGGAAACCCCATAACTTTTGAACCGTGTGGAACTCGGCCCATAGCACCATTTCGAAAGCCCGAAACCATCTAGGTGGGTGAAAGGTCGGTAGCGATTTTTGGTCAAATTCAGCCGTCTTGACCCTCAAGCGGGCACGAAGTTCGCGGCCGAAAAAAGTTGGGATCACGGTCTTTTAAGCTTGTTTTTTAACTTTTGCTGTGTTCTCGTCATCCGATGCACTTTCCGTTAGAGAAAAATACCAACCAATCTTGTGGGTCCCAGCCCATCCACTCGAAATTTCGAACAAAGGATATATGGAATCGCGAGTCATGTACTAACGGATGCATCATACCAGCACTAATGCACCGGATCCCATCAGAACTCCGCGATTAAGCGTGCTTGGCGAGAGTAGTACTAGGATGGGTGACCTCCTGAAGTCCTCGTGGTTGCACCCTTTTTATTTTTCTTTTCAATCTGAAGCGAGTCTAATATTGGAAACCCCATAACTTTTGAACCGTGGAACTACGACCATAGCACCATTTGGAAAGCCCCAGAAACCATCTAGGTGGGTGAAAGGTCGGTAGCGATTTTTGGTCCAAATTCAGCCGTCTTGACCCTCAAGCGGGCACGAAGTTCGCGGCCGAAAAAAGTTGGGATCACGGTCTTTTAAGCTTGGTTTTTAACTTTTGCTGTGTTCTGCGTCATCCACGATGCACTTTCCGTTAGAGAAAAATACCAACCAATCATGTGGGTCCCACGCCAGCCACTCAAATTTCCAACAAAAGGATATATGGAATCGCGAAGTCATGTACTAACGGATGCGATCATACCAGCACTAATGCACCGGATCCCATCAGAACTCCGCGATTAAAGCGTGCTTGAAGTAGTACTAGGATGGGTGACCTCCCGAAGTCCTCGTTGCACCCTTTTTATTTTTCTTTTCAATCTGAAGCGAGTCTAATATTGGAAACCATCTAGGTCGGTGAAAGGTCGGTAGCGATTTTTGGTCCAAATTCAGCCGTCTTGACCCTCAAGCGGGCTGCCTAAGTTCGCGGCCGAAAAAGAGTTGGGATCACGGTCTTTTAAGCTTGGTTTTGTTTTTGACTTTTGCTGTGTTCTCGTCATCCGATGCACTTTCCGTTAGAGAAAAATACCAACCAATCTTGTGGGTCCCACGCCCATCCACTCGAAATTTCGAACAAAAGGATATATGGAATCGCGAGTCATGTACTAGCGGTGCGATCATACCAGCACTAATGCACGGATCCCATCAGAACTCCATGATTAAAGCGTGCTTGGCGAGAGTAGTACTAGGATGGGTGACCTCGGGAAGTCCTCGTGTTGCACCCTTTTATTTTTCTTTTCAATCTGAAACGAAGTCTAATATTGGAAACCCCATAACTTTTGAACCGTGTGGAACTCTGGCGCCCATAGCACCATTTGGAAAGCCCGAAACCATCTAGGTCGGTGAAAGGTCGGTAGCGATTTTTGGTCAAATTCAGCCGTCTTGACCCTCAAGCGGGCACCGAAGTTCGCGGCCGAAAAAAGTTGCGATCGCGGTCTTTTAAGCTTGGTTTTTTTTAACTTTTTGCTGTGTTCTACGTCATCCACGATGCACTTTCTGTTAGAGAAAAATACCAACCAATCATGTGGGTCCCGCTGCCAGCCACTCGAAATTTCTGAACAAAAGGATATATGGAATCGCGAGTCATGTACTAGCGGTGCGATCATACCAGCACTAATGCACGGATCCCATCAGAACTCCATGATTAAAGCGTGCTTGGCGAGTAGTACTAGGATGGGTGACCTCCGGAAGTCCTCGTGTTGCACCCTTTTATTTTTCTTTTCAATCGAAGCGAGTCTAATATTGGAAACCCCATAACTTTTGAACCGTGTGGAACTCTGGCGCCCATAGCACCATTTGGAAAGCCCGAAACCATCTAGGTCGGTGATAGGTCGTTCGCGATTTTTGGATCCAAATTCAGCCGTCTTGACCCTCAAACGGGCTGCCTAAGTTTGCGGCCCGAAAAAAAGTTGGGATCACGGTCTTTTAAGCTTGGTTTTTAACTTTTGCTGTGTTCTCGTCATCCACGATGCACTTTCGTTAGAAAAATACCAACCAATCTTGTGGGTCCCAGCCCATCCACTCGAAATTTCGAACAAAAGGATATATGGAATCGCGAGTCATGTACTAGCGGATGCGATCATACCAGCACTAATGCACGGATCCCATCAGAACTCCATGATTAAGCGTGCTTGGCGAGAGTAGTACTAGGATGGGTGACCTCGAGGAAGTCCTCGTGTTGCACCTTTTTATTTTTCTTTTCAATCTGAAGCGAGTCTAATATTGGAAACCATCTAGGTGGGTGAAAGGTCGGTAGCGATTTTTGGTCAAATTCAGCCGTCTTGACCCTCAAGCGGGCACCGAAGTTCGCGGCCCGAAAAAAGTTGCGATCGCGGTCTTTTAAGCTTGGTTTTTTTTTAACTTTTGCTGTGTTCTCGTCATCCCGCGATGCACTTTCCGTTAGAAAAATACCAACCAATCTTGTGGGTCCCACGCCCATCCACTCGAAATTTCCGAACAAAAGGATATATGGAATCGCGAGTCATGTACTAACGGATGCGATCATACCAGCACTAATGCACCGGATCCCATCAGAACTCCGCAGTTAAGCGTGCTTGGGCGAGAGTAGTACTAGGATGGGTGACCTCGAGGAAGTCCTCGTGTTGCACCCTTTTATTTTTCCTTTTCAATCTGAAACGAAGTCTAATATTGGAAACCATCTAGGTGGGTGAAAGGTCGGTAGCGATTTTTGGTCAAAATTCAGCCGTCTTGACCCTCAAACGGGCTGCCGAAGTTTGCGGCCCGAAAAAAAGTTGCGATGCGGTCTTTTCGCTTGGTTTTTTTTTAACTTTTTGCTGTGTTCTGCGTCATCCACGATGCACTTTCCGTTAGAAAAATACCAACCAATCTTGTGGGTCCCACGCCCATCCACTCGAAATTTCCGAACAAAAGGATATATGGAATCGCGAGTCATGTACTAACGGATGCGATCATACCAGCACTAATGCACGGATCCCATCAGAACTCCGCGATTAAGCGTGCTTGGCGAGTAGTACTAGGATGGGTGACCTCCCGGGAAGTCCTCGTGTTGCACCCCTTTTTATTTTTTCCTTTTCAATCTGAAACGAGTCTAATATTGGAAACCATCTAGGTCGGTGATAGGTCGTTCGCGATTTTTTGGATCCAAATTCAGCCGTCTTGACCCTCAAACGGGCTGCCTAAGTTTGCGGCCCGAAAAAAAGTTGGGATCACGGTCTTTTAAGCTTGGTTTTTTTTAACTTTTGCTGTGTTCTGCGTCATCCACGATGCACTTTCCGTTAGAGAAAAATACCAACCAATCTTGTGGGTCCCACGCCCATCCACTCGAAATTTCCGAACAAAAGGATATATGGAATCGCGAGTCATGTACTAACGGATGCGATCATACCAGCACTAATGCACCGGATCCCATCAGAACTCCGCGGTTAAGCGTGCTTGGGCGAGAGTAGTACTAGGATGGGTGACCTCCCGGGAAGTCCTCGTGTTGCACCCCTTTTTATTTTTTCCTTTTCAATCTGAAACGAGTCTAATATTGGAAACCCCATAACTTTTGAACCGTGTGGAACTCGGCCCATAGCACCATTTGGAAAGCCCGAAACCATCTAGGTCGGTGAAGGTCGGTAGCGATTTTTGGTCAAATTCAGCCGTCTTGACCCTCAAGCGGGCACCGAAGTTCGCGGCCCGAAAAAAGTTGCGATCGGTCTTTTAAGCTTGGTTTTTTTTTAACTTTTTGCTGTGTTCTACGTCATCCACGATGCACTTTCCGTTAGAAAAATACCAACCAATCTTGTGGGTCCCAGCCCATCCACTCGAAATTTCGAACAAAAGGATATATGGAATCGCGAGTCATGTACTAGCGGATGCGATCATACCAGCACTAATGCACGGATCCCATCAGAACTCCATGATTAAAGCGTGCTTGGCGAGAGTAGTACTAGGATGGGTGACCTCCGGAAGTCCTCGTGTTGCACCTTTTTATTTTTCTTTTTCAATGCGAAGCGAGTCTAATATTGGAAACCCCATAACTTTTGAACCGCGGTGGAACTACGACGCCATAGCACCATTTCGAAAGCCCGAAACCATCTAGGTCGCTGAAAGGTCGGTGCAATTTTTCGGGTCCAAATTCAGCCGTCTTGACCCTCAAACGGGCACCGAAGTTCGCGGCCGAAAAAAGTTGGGATCTGGTCTTTTAAGCTTGTTTTTTAACTTTTGCTGTGTTCTCGTCATCCACGATGCACTTTCCGTTAGAAAAATACCAACCAATCATGTGGGTCCCACGGCCAGCCACCAAATTTCCAACAAAAGGATATATGGAATCGCGAGTCATGTACTAGCGGATGCGATCATACCAGCACTAATGCACGGATCCCATCAGAACTCCGCAGTTAAAGCGTGCTTGGCGAGAGTAGTACTAGGATGGGTGACCTCGAGGAAGTCCTCGTGTTGCACCTTTTTATTTTTCTTTTTCAATGCGAAGCGAGTCTAATATTGGAAACCCCATAACTTTTGAACCGTGTGGAACTCACGGCCCATAGCACCATTTGGAAAGCCCGAAACCATCTAGGTCGGTGAAAGGTCGGTAGCGATTTTTGGTCCAAATTCAGCCGTCTTGACCCTCAAGCGGGCACCGAAGTTCGCGGCCGAAAAAGAGTTGGGATCACGGTCTTTTAAGCTTGTTTTTTAACTTTTTGCTGTGTTCTACGTCATCCACGATGCACTTTCCGTTAGAGAAAAATACCAACCAATCATGTGGGTCCCACGGCCAGCCACTCGAAATTTCCGAACAAAAGGATATATGGAATCGCGAGTCATGTACTAACGGATGCGATCATACCAGCACTAATGCACCGGATCCCATCAGAACTCCGCAGTTAAGCGTGCTTGGGCGAGAGTAGTACTAGGATGGGTGACCTCCCGGGAAGTCCTCGTGTTGCACCCCTTTTTATTTTTTCTTTTTCAATCTGAAACGAGTCTAATATTGGAAACCCCATAACTTTTGAACCGTGTGGAACTACGACGCCCATAGCACCATTTCGGAAAGCCCCAGAAACCATCTAGGTCGGTGAAGGTCGGTAGCGATTTTTGGTCCAAATTCAGCGTCTTGACCCTCAAGCGGGCACCGAAGTTCGCGGCCGAAAAAAGTTGGGATCTGGTCTTTTAAGCTTGGTTTTTAACTTTTGCTGTGTTCTCGTCATCCACGATGCACTTTCCGTTAGAAAAATACCAACCAATCATGTGGGTCCCACGCCCATCCACTCGAAATTTCGAACAAAAGGATATATGGAATCGCGAGTCATGTACTAGCGGATGCGATCATACCAGCACTAATGCGGATCCCATCAGAACTCCGCGGTTAAAGCGTGCTTGGCGAGAGTAGTACTAGGATGGGTGACCTCAGGAAGTCCTCGTGTTGCACCCTTTTTATTTTTCTTTTCAATCTGAAGCGAGTCTAATATTGGAAACCATCTAGGTGGTGAAAGGTCGGTAGCGATTTTTGGTCCAAATTCAGCCGTCTTGACCCTCAAGCGGGCACCGAAGTTCGCGGCCCGAAAAAAGTTGCGATCGCGGTCTTTTAAGCTTGGTTTTTTTTTAACTTTTGCTGTGTTCTCGTCATCCACGATGCACTTTCGTTAGAAAAATACCAACCAATCTTGTGGGTCCCGCCCATCCACTCGAAATTTCGAACAAAAGGATATATGGAATCGCGAAGTCATGTACTAACGGTGCGATCATACCAGCACTAATGCACCGGATCCCATCAGAACTCCGCGATTAAGCGTGCTTGGCGAGAGTAGTACTAGGATGGGTGACCTCAGGAAGTCCTCGTGTTGCACCTTTTTATTTTTCTTTTCAATCAAACGAAGCCCAATATTGGAAACCATCTAGGTCGGTGAAGGTCGGTAGCGATTTTTGGTCCAAATTCAGCGTCTTGACCCTCAAACGGCACCAAGTTTGCGTCCGAAAAAGAGTTGGGATCACGGTCTTTTAAGCTTGGTTTTTTTTTAACTTTTGCTGTGTTCTACGTCATCCACGATGCACTTTCCGTTAGAGAAAAATACCAACCAATCTTGTGGGTCCCACGCCCATCCACTCGAAATTTCGAACAAAAGGATATATGGAATCGCGAGTCATGTACTAACGGATGCGATCATACCAGCACTAATGCACCGGATCCCATCAGAACTCCGCGGTTAAAGCGTGCTTGGCGAGAGTAGTACTAGGATGGGTGACCTCCGGAAGTCCTCGTGGTTGCACCCTTTTATTTTTCTTTTTCAATGCGAAGCGAGTCTAATATTGGAAACCATCTAGGTCGGTGAAAGGTCGGTAGCGATTTTTGGTCCAAATTCAGCCGTCTTGACCCTCAAGCGGGCACCGAAGTTCGCGGCCCGAAAAAAGTTGCGATCGCGGTCTTTTAAGCTTGGTTTTTTTTTAACTTTTGCTGTGTTCTCGTCATCCCGCGATGCACTTTCCGTTAGAGAAAAATACCAACCAATCTTGTGGGTCCCGCCCATCCACTCGAAATTTCGAACAAAAGGATATATGGAATCGCGAGTCATGTACTAGCGGATGCGATCATACCAGCACTAATGCACGGATCCCATCAGAACTCCGCGGTTAAAGCGTGCTTGGTAGTACTAGGATGGGTGACCTCAGGAAGTCCTCGTGTTGCACCCTTTTATTTTTCTTTTCAATCGAAGCGAGTCTAATATTGGAAACCCCATAACTTTTGAACCGTGGAACTACGACGCCCATAGCACCATTTGGAAAGCCCAGAAACCATCTAGGTGGGTGAAAGGTCGGTAGCGATTTTTGGTCCAAATTCAGCCGTCTTGACCCTCAAGCGGGCACCGAAGTTCGCGGCCGAAAAAAGTTGCGATCGCGGTCTTTTAAGCTTGGTTTTTTTTTAACTTTTGCTGTGTTCTACGTCATCCACGATGCACTTTCCGTTAGAAAAATACCAACCAATCTTGTGGGTCCCGCCCATCCACTCGAAATTTCGAACAAAGGATATATGGAATCGCGAGTCATGTACTAGCGGATGCGATCATACCAGCACTAATGCACGGATCCCATCAGAACTCCGCGGTTAAAGCGTGCTTGGCGAGAGTAGTACTAGGATGGGTGACCTCCGGAAGTCCTCGTGTTGCACCCTTTTATTTTTCCTTTTCAATCTGAAGCGAGTCTAATATTGGAAACCATCTAGGTCGGTGAAAGGTCGGTGCGATTTTTGGTCCAAATTCAGCCGTCTTGACCCTCAAACGGGCACCCGAAGTTTGCGGCCCGGAAAAAGAGTTGGGATACGGTCTTTTCGCTTGGTTTTTTTTTAACTTTTTGCTGTGTTCTACGTCATCCACGATGCACTTTCCGTTAGAAAAATACCAACCAATCTTGTGGGTCCCGCCCATCCACTCGAAATTTCGAACAAAGGATATATGGAATCGCGAGTCATGTACTAGCGGATGCGATCATACCAGCACTAATGCACGGATCCCATCAGAACTCCATGATTAAAGCGTGCTTGGCGAGAGTAGTACTAGGATGGGTGACCTCGGGAAGTCCTCGTGTTGCACCCTTTTATTTTTCTTTTCAATCTGAAACGAGTCTAATATTGGAAACCCCATAACTTTTGAACCGTGTGGAACTACGACGCCCATAGCACCATTTGGAAAGCCCGAAACCATCTAGGTCGGTGAAGGTCGGTAGCGATTTTTGGTCCAAATTCAGCCGTCTTGACCCTCAAGCGGGCACCGAAGTTCGCGGCCGAAAAAAGTTGCGATCGCGGTCTTTTAAGCTTGGTTTTTTTAACTTTTGCTGTGTTCTCACGTCATCCACGATGCACTTTCCGTTAGAAAAATACCAACCAATCTTGTGGGTCCCACGCCCATCCACTCGAAATTTCGAACAAAGGATATATGGAATCGCGAGTCATGTACTAGCGGATGCGATCATACCAGCACTAATGCACGGATCCCATCAGAACTCCGCGGTTAAAGCGTGCTTGGTAGTACTAGGATGGGTGACCTCGGAAGTCCTCGTGTTGCACCTTTTTATTTTTTCCTTTTCAATCTGAAACGAGTCTAATATTGGAAACCATCTAGGTCGGTGAAAGGTCGTTGCGATTTTTCGGATCCAAATTCAGCCGTCTTGACCCTCAAACGGGCTGCCTAAGTTTGCGGCCGAAAAAGAGTTGGGATCACGGTCTTTTAAGCTTGGTTTTTTTTTAACTTTTGCTGTGTTCTCGTCATCCACGATGCACTTTCCGTTAGAGAAAAATACCAACCAATCTTGTGGGTCCCGCCCATCCACTCGAAATTTCGAACAAAGGATATATGGAATCGCGAGTCATGTACTAACGGATGCGATCATACCAGCACTAATGCACGGATCCCATCAGAACTCCGCGGTTAAAGCGTGCTTGGTAGTACTAGGATGGGTGACCTCCGGAAGTCCTCGTGTTGCACCCTTTTATTTTTCTTTTCAATCTGAAGCGAGTCTAATATTGGAAACCATCTAGGTGGGTGAAAGGTCGGTAGCGATTTTTGGTCAAATTCAGCCGTCTTGACCCTCAAGCGGGCACCGAAGTTCGCGGCCGAAAAAAGTTGGGATCTGGTCTTTTAAGCTTGGTTTTTAACTTTTGCTGTGTTCTCGTCATCCGATGCACTTTCCGTTAGAAAAATACCAACCAATCTTGTGGGTCCCACGGCCAGCCACTTTCGAAATTTCGAACAAAGGATATATGGAATCGCGAGTCATGTACTAACGGTGCGATCATACCAGCACTAATGCACGGATCCCATCAGAACTCCGCGATTAAAGCGTGCTTGAAGTAGTACTAGGATGGGTGACCTCCGAAGTCCTCGTTGCACCCTTTTATTTTTCTTTTCAATCAAACGAAGTCTAATATTGGAAACCCCATAACTTTTGAACCGTGGAACTACGACCATAGCACCATTTGGAAAGCCCAGAAACCATCTAGGTGGGTGAAAGGTCGGCGCGATTTTTCGGTCCAAATTCAGCCGTCTTGACCCTCAAGCGGGCACGAAGTTCGCGGCCGAAAAAGAGTTGGGATCTGATCTTTTAAGCTTGGTTTTTAACTTTTGCTGTGTTCTCGTCATCCCGCGATGCACTTTCCGTTAGAAAAATACCAACCAATCTTGTGGGTCCCACGCCAGCCACTCAAATTTCCAACAAAAGGATATATGGAATCGCGAGTCATGTACTAGCGGTGCGATCATACCAGCACTAATGCGGATCCCATCAGAACTCCATGATTAAAGCGTGCTTGGTAGTACTAGGATGGGTGACCTCAGGAAGTCCTCGTGTTGCACCCTTTTATTTTTCTTTTCAATCGAAGCGAGTCTAATATTGGAAACCATCTAGGTGGGTGAAAGGTCGGCGCGATTTTTCGGTCCAAATTCAGCCGTCTTGACCCTCAAGCGGGCACGAAGTTCGCGGCCGAAAAAGAGTTGGGATCGGTCTTTTAAGCTTGGTTTTTAACTTTTGCTGTGTTCTCGTCATCCGATGCACTTTCCGTTAGAAAAATACCAACCAATCATGTGGGTCCCGGCCAGCCACTCAAATTTCCAACAAAAGGATATATGGAATCGCGAGTCATGTACTAGCGGTGCGATCATACCAGCACTAATGCGGATCCCATCAGAACTCCGCGATTAAGCGTGCTTGGTAGTACTAGGATGGGTGACCTCCGAAGTCCTCGTTGCACCCTTTTATTTTTCTTTTTCAATGCGAAGCGAGTCTAATATTGGAAACCATCTAGGTCGGTGAAGGTCGGTAGCGATTTTTGGTCAAATTCAGCCGTCTTGACCCTCAAGCGGGCACGAAGTTCGCGGCCGAAAAAAGTTGGGATCACGGTCTTTTAAGCTTGGTTTTTTTTTAACTTTTGCTGTGTTCTCGTCATCCCGCGATGCACTTTCCGTTAGAAAAATACCAACCAATCTTGTGGGTCCCGCCCATCCACTCGAAATTTCGAACAAAAGGATATATGGAATCGCGAGTCATGTACTAGCGGATGCGATCATACCAGCACTAATGCACGGATCCCATCAGAACTCCGCGGTTAAAGCGTGCTTGGTAGTACTAGGATGGGTGACCTCAGGAAGTCCTCGTGTTGCACCCTTTTATTTTTCCTTTTCAATCTGAAGCGAGTCTAATATTGGAAACCATCTAGGTCGGTGATAGGTCGTTCGCGATTTTTGGATCCAAATTCAGCCGTCTTGACCCTCAAGCGGGCACCGAAGTTCGCGGCCCGAAAAAAGTTGCGATCGCGGTCTTTTAAGCTTGGTTTTTTTTTTTTTAACTTTTGCTGTGTTCTCGTCATCCCGCGATGCACTTTCCGTTAGAAAAATACCAACCAATCTTGTGGGTCCCGCCCATCCACTCGAAATTTCGAACAAAAGGATATATGGAATCGCTGAAGTCATGTACTAACGGTGCGATCATACCAGCACTAATGCACGGATCCCATCAGAACTCCATGATTAAAGCGTGCTTGGCGAGAGTAGTACTAGGATGGGTGACCTCGGGAAGTCCTCGTGTTGCACCTTTTTATTTTTCTTTTCAATCTGAAACGAAGTCTAATATTGGAAACCATCTAGGTGGGTGAAAGGTCGGTAGCGATTTTTGGTCCAAATTCAGCCGTCTTGACCCTCAAGCGGGCACCGAAGTTCGCGGCCGAAAAAAGTTGCGATCGCGGTCTTTTAAGCTTGGTTTTTTTAACTTTTGCTGTGTTCGTCATCCACGATGCACTTTCGTTAGAAAAATACCAACCAATCTTGTGGGTCCCGCCCATCCACTCGAAATTTCGAACAAAGGATATATGGAATCGCGAGTCATGTACTAGCGGATGCGATCATACCAGCACTAATGCACGGATCCCATCAGAACTCCGCGATTAAGCGTGCTTGGCGAGAGTAGTACTAGGATGGGTGACCTCGGGAAGTCCTCGTGTTGCACCCTTTTATTTTTCTTTTCAATCTGAAACGAAGTCTAATATTGGAAACCATCTAGGTCGGTGAAAGGTCGGCGCGATTTTTCGGGTCCAAATTCAGCCGTCTTGACCCTCAAACGGGCACCCGAAGTTTGCGGCCCGAAAAAGAGTTGGGATACGGTCTTTTCGCTTGGTTTTTTTAACTTTTTGCTGTGTTCTACGTCATCCACGATGCACTTTCCGTTAGAAAAATACCAACCAATCTTGTGGGTCCCGCCCATCCACTCGAAATTTCGAACAAAGGATATATGGAATCGCGAGTCATGTACTAGCGGATGCGATCATACCAGCACTAATGCACGGATCCCATCAGAACTCCATGATTAAAGCGTGCTTGGTAGTACTAGGATGGGTGACCTCAGGAAGTCCTCGTGTTGCACCCTTTTATTTTTCCTTTTCAATCTGAAACGAAGTCTAATATTGGAAACCATCTAGGTGGGTGAAAGGTCGGCGCGATTTTTCGGTCCAAATTCAGCGTCTTGACCCTCAAACGGGCACCCGAAGTTTGCGGCCCGAAAAAAGTTGCGATCGCGGTCTTTTAAGCTTGGTTTTTTAACTTTTGCTGTGTTCTGCGTCATCCACGATGCACTTTCCGTTAGAAAAATACCAACCAATCTTGTGGGTCCCAGCCCATCCACTCGAAATTTCGAACAAAGGATATATGGAATCGCGAGTCATGTACTAGCAGTGCGATCATACCAGCACTAATGCGGATCCCATCAGAACTCCATGATTAAGCGTGCTTGGCGAGAGTAGTACTAGGATGGGTGACCTCGGGAAGTCCTCGTGTTGCACCCTTTTATTTTTCCTTTTCAATCTGAAGCGAGTCTAATATTGGAAACCATCTAGGTGGGTGAAAGGTCGGTAGCGATTTTTGGTCCAAATTCAGCCGTCTTGACCCTCAAGCGGGCACCGAAGTTCGCGGCCGAAAAAAGTTGGGATCTGGTCTTTTAAGCTTGGTTTTTTAACTTTTGCTGTGTTCTGCGTCATCCACGATGCACTTTCCGTTAGAGAAAAATACCAACCAATCATGTGGGTCCCACGGCCAGCCACTCGAAATTTCCGAACAAAAGGATATATGGAATCGCGAGTCATGTACTAACTGGTGCGATCATACCAGCACTAATGCACCGGATCCCATCAGAACTCCATGATTAAAGCGTGCTTGGCGAGTAGTACTAGGATGGGTGACCTTCCGGGAAGTCCTCGTGTTGCACCCCTTTTTATTTTTTCCTTTTCAATCTGAAACGAGTCTAATATTGGAAACCATCTAGGTCGGTGAAAGGTCGGCGCGATTTTTCGGGTCCAAATTCAGCCGTCTTGACCCTCAAACGGGCACCCGAAGTTTGCGGCCCGAAAAAAGAGTTGGGATACGGTCTTTTCGCTTGGTTTTTACGTTGTTAACTTTTTGCTGTGTTCTACGTCATCCACGATGCACTTTCCGTTAGAAAAATACCAACCAATCTTGTGGGTCCCAGCCCATCCACTCGAAATTTCGAACAAAGGATATATGGAATCGCGAGTCATGTACTAGCGGATGCGATCATACCAGCACTAATGCACGGATCCCATCAGAACTCCATGATTAAGCGTGCTTGGTAGAGTAGTACTAGGATGGGTGACCTCAGGAAGTCCTCGTGTTGCACCCTTTTATTTTTCCTTTTCAATCTGAAGCGAGTCTAATATTGGAAACCATCTAGGTGGTGAAAGGTCGGCGCGATTTTTCGGGTCCAAATTCAGCCGTCTTGACCCTCAAACGGGCACCCGAAGTTTGCGGCCCGAAAAAAGAGTTGGGATACGGTCTTTTCGCTTGGTTTTTTTTTTTTAACTTTTTGCTGTGTTCTACGTCATCCACGATGCACTTTCCGTTAGAAAAATACCAACCAATCTTGTGGGTCCCGCCCATCCACTCGAAATTTCGAACAAAGGATATATGGAATCGCGAGTCATGTACTAGCGGATGCGATCATACCAGCACTAATGCACGGATCCCATCAGAACTCCATGATTAAGCGTGCTTGGTAGTACTAGGATGGGTGACCTCCGGAAGTCCTCGTGTTGCACCCTTTTATTTTTCTTTTCAATCGAAGCGAGTCTAATATTGGAAACCATCTAGGTGGTGAAAGGTCGGTAGCGATTTTTGGTCCAAATTCAGCCGTCTTGACCCTCAAGCGGGCACCGAAGTTCGCGGCCCGAAAAAAGTTGCGATCGCGGTCTTTTAAGCTTGGTTTTTTAACTTTTGCTGTGTTCTCGTCATCCCGCGATGCACTTTCCGTTAGAAAAATACCAACCAATCTTGTGGGTCCCGCCCATCCACTCGAAATTTCGAACAAAGGATATATGGAATCGCGAGTCATGTACTAGCGGATGCGATCATACCAGCACTAATGCACGGATCCCATCAGAACTCCGCGATTAAGCGTGCTTGGCGAGTAGTACTAGGATGGGTGACCTCGGGAAGTCCTCGTGTTGCACCCATTTTATTTTTCTTTTCAATCTGAAACGAAGTCTAATATTGGAAACCATCTAGGTCGGTGAAAGGTCGGCGCGATTTTTCGGTCCAAATTCAGCCGTCTTGACCCTCAAGCGGGCACCGAAGTTCGCGGCCGAAAAAGAGTTGGGATCACGGTCTTTTAAGCTTGGTTTTTAACTTTTGCTGTGTTCTGCGTCATCCACGATGCACTTTCCGTTAGAAAAATACCAACCAATCTTGTGGGTCCCGCCCATCCACTCGAAATTTCGAACAAAGGATATATGGAATCGCGAGTCATGTACTAACGGATGCGATCATACCAGCACTAATGCACGGATCCCATCAGAACTCCATGATTAAAGCGTGCTTGGCGAGTAGTACTAGGATGGGTGACCTCAGGAAGTCCTCGTGTTGCACCTTTTTATTTTTCCTTTTCAATCTGAAGCGAGTCTAATATTGGAAACCATCTAGGTCGGTGAAAGGTCGGTAGCGATTTTTGGTCCAAATTCAGCCGTCTTGACCCTCAAGCGGGCACCGAAGTTCGCGGCCGAAAAAAGTTGCGATCGCGGTCTTTTAAGCTTGGTTTTTAACTTTTGCTGTGTTCTCGTCATCCGATGCACTTTCCGCTAGAGAAAAATACCAACCAATCATGTGGGTCCCACGGCCAGCCACTTTCGAAATTTCGAACAAAAGGATATATGGAATCGCGAAGTCATGTACTAACGGTGCGATCATACCAGCACTAATGCACGGATCCCATCAGAACTCCGCGATTAAAGCGTGCTTGGTAGTACTAGGATGGGTGACCTCGGAAGTCCTCGTGTTGCACCTTTTTATTTTTCTTTTCAATCTGAAGCGAGTCTAATATTGGAAACCCCATAACTTTTGAACCGTGGAACTACGACCATAGCACCATTTCGAAAGCCCAGAAACCATCTAGGTGGTGAAAGGTCGGTAGCGATTTTTGGTCCAAATTCAGCGTCTTGACCCTCAAGCGGGCACGAAGTTCGCGGCCCGAAAAAGAGTTGGGATCACGGTCTTTTAAGCTTGGTTTTTAACTTTTGCTGTGTTCTCACGTCATCCACGATGCACTTTCCGCTAGAGAAAAATACCAACCAATCTTGTGGGTCCCAGCCCATCCACTCGAAATTTCGAACAAAAGGATATATGGAATCGCGAGTCATGTACTAACGGATGCGATCATACCAGCACTAATGCGGATCCCATCAGAACTCCGCGGTTAAAGCGTGCTTGGCGAGAGTAGTACTAGGATGGGTGACCTCCCGGGAAGTCCTCGTGTTGCACCCCTTTTTATTTTTTCCTTTTCAATCTGAAACGAGTCTAATATTGGAAACCCCATAACTTTTGAACCGTGTGGAACTACGACGCCCATAGCACCATTTGGAAAGCCCGAAACCATCTAGGTCGGTGAAGGTCGGTAGCGATTTTTGGTCCAAATTCAGCCGTCTTGACCCTCAAGCGGGCACCGAAGTTCGCGGCCGAAAAAAGTTGGGATCGGTCTTTTAAGCTTGGTTTTTAACTTTTGCTGTGTTCTACGTCATCCACGATGCACTTTCCGTTAGAGAAAAATACCAACCAATCATGTGGGTCCCACGGCCAGCCACTCGAAATTTCCGAACAAAAGGATATATGGAATCGCGAGTCATGTACTAACGGTGCGATCATACCAGCACTAATGCGGATCCCATCAGAACTCCGCGGTTAAAGCGTGCTTGGCGAGTAGTACTAGGATGGGTGACCTCGGAAGTCCTCGTGTTGCACCTTTTTATTTTTCCTTTTCAATCTGAAGCGAGTCTAATATTGGAAACCCCATAACTTTTGAACCGTGTGGAACTCGGCCCATAGCACCATTTGGAAAGCCCGAAACCATCTAGGTCGGTGAAAGGTCGGTAGCGATTTTTGGTCCAAATTCAGCCGTCTTGACCCTCAAGCGGGCACCGAAGTTCGCGGCCGAAAAAAGTTGCGATCGCGGTCTTTTAAGCTTGGTTTTTAACTTTTGCTGTGTTCTGCGTCATCCACGATGCACTTTCCGTTAGAGAAAATACCAACCAATCTTGTGGGTCCCAGCCCATCCACTCGAAATTTCGAACAAAAGGATATATGGAATCGCGAGTCATGTACTAGCGGTGCGATCATACCAGCACTAATGCACGGATCCCATCAGAACTCCGCGGTTAAAGCGTGCTTGGCGAGAGTAGTACTAGGATGGGTGACCTCGGGAAGTCCTCGTGTTGCACCTTTTTATTTTTCCTTTTCAATCTGAAGCGAGTCTAATATTGGAAACCATCTAGGTGGTGAAAGGTCGGTAGCGATTTTTGGTCCAAATTCAGCCGTCTTGACCCTCAAGCGGGCACCGAAGTTCGCGGCCCGAAAAAAGTTGCGATCGCGGTCTTTTAAGCTTGGTTTTTTTTAACTTTTGCTGTGTTCTCACGTCATCCACGATGCACTTTCCGTTAGAAAAATACCAACCAATCTTGTGGGTCCCGCCCATCCACTCGAAATTTCGAACAAAAGGATATATGGAATCGCGAGTCATGTACTAGCGGATGCGATCATACCAGCACTAATGCGGATCCCATCAGAACTCCGCGATTAAAGCGTGCTTGGCGAGAGTAGTACTAGGATGGGTGACCTCGGGAAGTCCTCGTGTTGCACCCTTTTATTTTTCCTTTTCAATCTGAAACGAAGTCTAATATTGGAAACCATCTAGGTCGGTGAAAGGTCGGTAGCGATTTTTGGTCAAATTCAGCCGTCTTGACCCTCAAGCGGGCACCGAAGTTCGCGGCCGAAAAAAGTTGCGATCGCGGTCTTTTAAGCTTGGTTTTTTTTTTTTTAACTTTTGCTGTGTTCTCGTCATCCACGATGCACTTTCCGTTAGAGAAAATACCAACCAATCTTGTGGGTCCCACGGCCAGCCACTTTCGAAATTTCGAACAAAAGGATATATGGAATCGCGAGTCATGTACTAGCGGATGCGATCATACCAGCACTAATGCGGATCCCATCAGAACTCCGCGATTAAGCGTGCTTGGCGAGAGTAGTACTAGGATGGGTGACCTCCGGAAGTCCTCGTGTTGCACCCTTTTTATTTTTCTTTTCAATCTGAAGCGAGTCTAATATTGGAAACCATCTAGGTGGTGAAAGGTCGGCGCGATTTTTCGGTCCAAATTCAGCCGTCTTGACCCTCAAGCGGGCACCGAAGTTCGCGGCCGAAAAAAGTTGCGATCGCGGTCTTTTAAGCTTGGTTTTTTTTTTTTAACTTTTGCTGTGTTCTGCGTCATCCACGATGCACTTTCCGTTAGAGAAAATACCAACCAATCTTGTGGGTCCCAGCCCATCCACTCGAAATTTCGAACAAAAGGATATATGGAATCGCGAGTCATGTACTAGCGGATGCGATCATACCAGCACTAATGCACGGATCCCATCAGAACTCCTTGATTAAAGCGTGCTTGGCGAGAGTAGTACTAGGATGGGTGACCTCAGGAAGTCCTCGTGTTGCACCCTTTTTATTTTTCTTTTCAATCTGAAACGAAGTCTAATATTGGAAACCATCTAGGTGGTGAAAGGTCGGTAGCGATTTTTGGTCCAAATTCAGCGTCTTGACCCTCAAGCGGGCACCGAAGTTCGCGGCCGAAAAAGAGTTGGGATCACGGTCTTTTAAGCTTGGTTTTTTTTTTTAACTTTTGCTGTGTTCTCGTCATCCACGATGCACTTTCGTTAGAAAAATACCAACCAATCTTGTGGGTCCCACGGCCAGCCACTCGAAATTTCGAACAAAAGGATATATGGAATCGCGAGTCATGTACTAACGGATGCGATCATACCAGCACTAATGCACCGGATCCCATCAGAACTCCATGATTAAAGCGTGCTTGGTAGAGTAGTACTAGGATGGGTGACCTCGAGGAAGTCCTCGTGTTGCACCCTTTTATTTTTCTTTTCAATCTGAAACGAAGTCTAATATTGGAAACCATCTAGGTGGTGAAAGGTCGGCGCGATTTTTCGGTCCAAATTCAGCCGTCTTGACCCTCAAGCGGGCACCGAAGTTCGCGGCCGAAAAAAGTTGCGATCGCGGTCTTTTAAGCTTGGTTTTTAACTTTTGCTGTGTTCTCGTCATCCCGCGATGCACTTTCCGTTAGAGAAAATACCAACCAATCTTGTGGGTCCCAGCCCATCCACTCGAAATTTCGAACAAAAGGATATATGGAATCGCGAGTCATGTACTAGCAGATGCGATCATACCAGCACTAATGCACGGATCCCATCGAACTCCGCGATTAAGCGTGCTTGGCGAGAGTAGTACTAGGATGGGTGACCTCGGAAGTCCTCGTGTTGCACCTTTTTATTTTTCCTTTTCAATCTGAAGCGAGTCTAATATTGGAAACCATCTAGGTGGGTGAAAGGTCGGCGCGATTTTTCGGGTCCAAATTCAGCCGTCTTGACCCTCAAACGGGCACCCGAAGTTTGCGGCCCGGAAAAAGAGTTGGGATACGGTCTTTTCGCTTGGTTTTTTTAACTTTTTGCTGTGTTCTACGTCATCCACGATGCACTTTCCGTTAGAAAAATACCAACCAATCTTGTGGGTCCCACGGCCAGCCACTTTCGAAATTTCGAACAAAGGATATATGGAATCGCGAGTCATGTACTAGCGGATCGCGATCATACCAGCACTAATGCACGGATCCCATCAGAACTCCGCGATTAAGCGTGCTTGGCGAGTAGTACTAGGATGGGTGACCTCAGGAAGTCCTCGTGTTGCACCCTTTTATTTTTCCTTTTCAATCTGAAGCGAGTCTAATATTGGAAACCATCTAGGTGGGTGAAAGGTCGGTAGCGATTTTTGGTCCAAATTCAGCCGTCTTGACCCTCAAACGGGCACCGAAGTTTGCGGCCCGAAAAAAGTTGCGATGCGGTCTTTTCGCTTGGTTTTTTTTTTTAACTTTTTGCTGTGTTCTGCGTCATCCACGATGCACTTTCCGTTAGAGAAAATACCAACCAATCTTGTGGGTCCCACGCCCATCCACTCGAAATTTCGAACAAAGGATATATGGAATCGCGAGTCATGTACTAGCAGGTGCGATCATACCAGCACTAATGCACGGATCCCATCAGAACTCCATGATTAAAGCGTGCTTGGCGAGAGTAGTACTAGGATGGGTGACCTCCGGAAGTCCTCGTGTTGCACCCTTTTATTTTTCTTTTCAATCTGAAGCGAGTCTAATATTGGAAACCATCTAGGTGGGTGAAAGGTCGGTAGCGATTTTTGGTCCAAATTCAGCCGTCTTGACCCTCAAGCGGGCACGAAGTTCGCGGCCGAAAAAAGTTGCGATCGGTCTTTTAAGCTTGGTTTTTAACTTTTTGCTGTGTTCTACGTCATCCACGATGCACTTTCCGTTAGAGAAAAATACCAACCAATCATGTGGGTCCCACGGCCAGCCACTCGAAATTTCCGAACAAAAGGATATATGGAATCGCGAGTCATGTACTAACGGGTGCGATCATACCAGCACTAATGCACCGGATCCCATCAGAACTCCGCAGTTAAGCGTGCTTGGGCGAGAGTAGTACTAGGATGGGTGACCTCGGAAGTCCTCGTGTTGCACCTTTTTATTTTTCTTTTCAATCTGAAACGAGTCTAATATTGGAAACCCCATAACTTTTGAACCGTGTGGAACTACGACGCCCATAGCACCATTTCGGAAAGCCCCAGAAACCATCTAGGTCGGTGAAAGGTCGGTGCAATTTTTCGGGTCCAAATTCAGCCGTCTTGACCCTCAAACGGGCACCCGAAGTTTGCGGCCCGAAAAAAGAGTTGGGATACGGTCTTTTCGCTTGGTTTTTTTAACTTTTTGCTGTGTTCTCGTCATCCCGCGATGCACTTTCCGTTAGAGAAAAATACCAACCAATCATGTGGGTCCCACGGCCAGCCACTCGAAATTTCCGAACAAAAGGATATATGGAATCGCGAGTCATGTACTAACGGATGCGATCATACCAGCACTAATGCACCGGATCCCATCAGAACTCCATGATTAAGCATGCTTGGCGAGAGTAGTACTAGGATGGGTGACCTCCGGAAGTCCTCGTGTTGCACCTTTTATTTTTCCTTTTCAATCTGAAGCGAGTCTAATATTGGAAACCATCTAGGTGGGTGAAAGGTCGGCGCGATTTTCGGTCCAAATTCAGCCGTCTTGACCCTCAAGCGGGCACCGAAGTTCGCGGCCGAAAAAGAGTTGGGATCTGGTCTTTTAAACTTGGTTTTTAACTTTTGCTGTGTTCTACGCCATCCACGATGCACTTTCGTTAGAGAAAAATACCAACCAATCATGTGGGTCCCACGGCCAGCCACTCGAAATTTCCGAACAAAAGGATATATGGAATCGCGAGTCATGTACTAGCTGGTGCGATCATACCAGCACTAATGCGGATCCCATCAGAACTCCGCGGTTAAAGCGTGCTTGGCGAGAGTAGTACTAGGATGGGTGACCTCGGGAGATCCTCGTGTTGCACCTTTTTATTTTTCTTTTTCAATGCGAAGCGAGTCTAATATTGGAAACCCCATAACTTTTGAACCGTGTGGAACTCGGCGCCCATAGCACCATTTGGAAAGCCCGAAACCATCTAGGTGGGTGAAGGTCGGTAGCGATTTTTAGTCCAAATTCAGCCGTCTTGACCCTCAAGCGGGCACGAAGTTCGCGGCCGAAAAAGTTGGGATCACGGTCTTTTAAGCTTGGTTTTTTTTTAACTTTTGCTGTGTTCTCGTCATCCACGATGCACTTTCCGTTAGAAAAATACCAACCAATCATGTGGGTCCCACGGCCAGCCACTTTCGAAATTTCGAACAAAGGATATATGGAATCGCGAGTCATGTACTAGCGGTGCGATCATACCAGCACTAATGCGGATCCCATCGAACTCCGCAGTTAAAGCGTGCTTGAAGTAGTACTAGGATGGGTGACCTCGGGAAGTCCTCGTGTTGCACCTTTTTATTTTTCTTTTTCAATGCGAAGCGAGTCTAATATTGGAAACCCCATAACTTTTGAACCGTGTGGAACTCGGCCCATAGCACCATTTGGAAAGCCCGAAACCATCTAGGTGGGTGAAAGGTCGGCGCGATTTTCGGTCCAAATTCAGCCGTCTTGACCCTCAAGCGGGCACCGAAGTTCGCGGCCGAAAAAAGTTGGGATCGGTCTTTTAAGCTTGGTTTTTTAACTTTTGCTGTGTTCTGCGTCATCCACGATGCACTTTCCGTTAGAGAAAAATACCAACCAATCTTGTGGGTCCCAGCCCATCCACTCGAAATTTCGAACAAAAGGATATATGGAATCGCGAGTCATGTACTAGCGGTGCGATCATACCAGCACTAATGCACGGATCCCATCAGAACTCCGCGATTAAAGCGTGCTTGGTAGTACTAGGATGGGTGACCTCGGGAAGTCCTCGTGTTGCACCCTTTTATTTTTCTTTTCAATCTGAAGCGAGTCTAATATTGGAAACCCCATAACTTTTGAACCGTGTGGAACTCTGGCCCATAGCACCATTTGGAAAGCCCGAAACCATCTAGGTGGGTGAAAGGTCGGTAGCGATTTTTGGTCCAAATTCAGCCGTCTTGACCCTCAAGCGGGCACCGAAGTTCGCGGCCGAAAAAGAGTTGGGATCTGGTCTTTTAAGCTTGTTTTTAACTTTTGCTGTGTTCTCGTCATCCACGATGCACTTTCCGTTAGAAAAATACCAACCAATCATGTGGGTCCCACGGCCAGCCACTTTCGAAATTTCGAACAAAAGGATATATGGAATCGCGAGTCATGTACTAGCGGATGCGATCATACCAGCACTAATGCACGGATCCCATCAGAACTCCGCGGTTAAAGCGTGCTTGGCGAGAGTAGTACTAGGATGGGTGACCTCGAGGAAGTCCTCGTGTTGCACCTTTTTATTTTTCTTTTCAATCTGAAACGAAGTCTAATATTGGAAACCATCTAGGTCGGTGAAAGGTCGGTAGCGATTTTTGGTCCAAATTCAGCCGTCTTGACCCTCAAACGGGCACCCGAAGTTTGCGGCCCGAAAAAAGAGTTGGGATACGGTCTTTTCGCTTGGTTTTTTTTTTTTAACTTTTTGCTGTGTTCTACGTCATCCACGATGCACTTTCCGTTAGAAAAATACCAACCAATCTTGTGGGTCCCACGGCCAGCCACTTTCGAAATTTCGAACAAAAGGATATATGGAATCGCGAGTCATGTACTAGCAGATGCGATCATACCAGCACTAATGCACGGATCCCATCAGAACTCCGCGATTAAGCGTGCTTGGCGAGAGTAGTACTAGGATGGGTGACCTCGAGGAAGTCCTCGTGTTGCACCCTTTTTATTTTTCTTTTCAATCTGAAGCGAGTCTAATATTGGAAACCATCTAGGTGGGTGAAAGGTCGGCGCGATTTTCGGTCCAAATTCAGCCGTCTTGACCCTCAAACGGGCACCCGAAGTTTGCGGCCCGAAAAAAGAGTTGGGATACGGTCTTTTCGCTTGGTTTTTTTTTTTTTAACTTTTTGCTGTGTTCTACGTCATCCACGATGCACTTTCCGTTAGAGAAAAATACCAACCAATCATGTGGGTCCCACGGCCAGCCACTCGAAATTTCCGAACAAAAGGATATATGGAATCGCGAGTCATGTACTAACGGATGCGATCATACCAGCACTAATGCACCGGATCCCATCAGAACTCCGCGATTAAGCGTGCTTGGCGAAGTAGTACTAGGATGGGTGACCTCGAGAAGTCCTCGTGTTGCACCTTTTTATTTTTCTTTTCAATCTGAAACGAGTCTAATATTGGAAACCCCATAACTTTTGAACCGTGTGGAACTCGGCGCCCATAGCACCATTTGGAAAGCCCGAAACCATCTAGGTGGGTGAAAGGTCGGTAGCGATTTTTGGTCCAAATTCAGCCGTCTTGACCCTCAAGCGGGCACCGAAGTTCGCGGCCGAAAAAGTTGCGATCGCGGTCTTTTAAGCTTGGTTTTTTTTTTTTTAACTTTTTGCTGTGTTCTACGTCATCCACGATGCACTTTCCGTTAGAAAAATACCAACCAATCTTGTGGGTCCCACGGCCAGCCACTTTCGAAATTTCGAACAAAGGATATATGGAATCGCGAGTCATGTACTAGCGGATGCGATCATACCAGCACTAATGCGGATCCCATCAGAACTCCATGATTAAAGCGTGCTTGGCGAGAGTAGTACTAGGATGGGTGACCTCCGGAAGTCCTCGTGTTGCACCCTTTTATTTTTCTTTTCAATCTGAAGCGAGTCTAATATTGGAAACCATCTAGGTGGGTGAAAGGTCGGTAGCGATTTTTGGTCCAAATTCAGCCGTCTTGACCCTCAAGCGGGCACCGAAGTTCGCGGCCCGAAAAAGTTGGGATCACGGTCTTTTAAGCTTGGTTTTTTTTTAACTTTTGCTGTGTTCTCGTCATCCGATGCACTTTCCGTTAGAAAAATACCAACCAATCTTGTGGGTCCCACGGCCAGCCACTTTCGAAATTTCGAACAAAGGATATATGGAATCGCGAGTCATGTACTAGCGGATGCGATCATACCAGCACTAATGCACGGATCCCATCAGAACTCCATGATTAAAGCGTGCTTGGCGAAGTAGTACTAGGATGGGTGACCTCGAGGAAGTCCTCGTGTTGCACCCTTTTATTTTTCTTTTCAATCTGAAGCGAGTCTAATATTGGAAACCATCTAGGTCGGTGAAAGGTCGGCGCGATTTTTCGGGTCCAAATTCAGCCGTCTTGACCCTCAAACGGGCACCGAAGTTCGCGGCCCGAAAAAGTTGGGATCTGGTCTTTTAAGCTTGGTTTTTTTTTAACTTTTGCTGTGTTCTGCGTCATCCACGATGCACTTTCCGTTAGAAAAATACCAACCAATCTTGTGGGTCCCACGCCATCCACTCGAAATTTCGAACAAAGGATATATGGAATCGCGAGTCATGTACTAACGGATGCGATCATACCAGCACTAATGCACGGATCCCATCAGAACTCCATGATTAAAGCGTGCTTGGCGAGTAGTACTAGGATGGGTGACCTCCGAAGTCCTCGTGTTGCACCCTTTTTATTTTTCCTTTTCAATCTGAAGCGAGTCTAATATTGGAAACCATCTAGGTCGGTGAAAGGTCGGTAGCGATTTTTGGTCCAAATTCAGCCGTCTTGACCCTCAAGCGGGCACCGAAGTTCGCGGCCGAAAAAAGTTGCGATCGCGGTCTTTTAAGCTTGGTTTTTTTTTTTTTAACTTTTGCTGTGTTCTCGTCATCCGCGATGCACTTTCCGTTAGAAAAATACCAACCAATCTTGTGGGTCCCAGCCCATCCACTCGAAATTTCGAACAAAGGATATATGGAATCGCGAGTCATGTACTAGCAGATGCGATCATACCAGCACTAATGCACGGATCCCATCAGAACTCCATGATTAAAGCGTGCTTGGGCGAGAGTAGTACTAGGATGGGTGACCTCCCGGGAAGTCCTCGTGTTGCACCCCTTTTTATTTTTTCTTTTTCAATCTGAAACGAGTCTAATATTGGAAACCCCATAACTTTTGAACCGTGTGGAACTACGACGCCCATAGCACCATTTCGGAAAGCCCCAGAAACCATCTAGGTCGGTGAAAGGTCGGTAGCGATTTTTGGTCAAATTCAGCCGTCTTGACCCTCAAACGGGCACCCGAAGTTTGCGGCCCGAAAAAAGAGTTGGGATACGGTCTTTTCGCTTGGTTTTTTTTTTTTAACTTTTTGCTGTGTTCTACGTCATCCACGATGCTTTTTCCGTTAGAGAAAAATACCAACCAATCATGTGGGTCCCACGGCCAGCCACTCGAAATTTCGAACAAAGGATATATGGAATCGCGAGTCATGTACTAACGGGTGCGATCATACCAGCACTAATGCACGGATCCCATCAGAACTCCATGATTAAAGCGTGCTTGGGCGAGAGTAGTACTAGGATGGGTGACCTCCCGGGAAGTCCTCGTGTTGCACCCCTTTTTATTTTTTCTTTTTCAATCTGAAACGAGTCTAATATTGGAAACCCCATAACTTTTGAACCGTGTGGAACTACGACGCCCATAGCACCATTTCGGAAAGCCCCAGAAACCATCTAGGTCGGTGAAAGGTCGGTCGCGATTTTTCGGGTCCAAATTCAGCCGTCTTGACCCTCAAACGGGCACCCGAAGTTTGCGGCCCGAAAAAAGAGTTGGGATACGGTCTTTTCGCTTGGTTTTTTAACTTTTTGCTGTGTTCTACGTCATCCACGATGCACTTTCCGTTAGAGAAAAATACCAACCAATCATGTGGGTCCCACGGCCAGCCACTCGAAATTTCCGAACAAAAGGATATATGGAATCGCGAGTCATGTACTAACTGGTGCGATCATACCAGCACTAATGCACCGGATCCCATCAGAACTCCGCGATTAAAGCGTGCTTGGCGAGTAGTACTAGGATGGGTGACCTCCCGGGAAGTCCTCGTGTTGCACCCCTTTTTATTTTTTCTTTTTCAATCTGAAACGAGTCTAATATTGGAAACCCCATAACTTTTGAACCGTGTGGAACTACGACGCCCATAGCACCATTTGGAAAGCCCGAAACCATCTAGGTCGGTGAAGGTCGGTAGCGATTTTTGGTCCAAATTCAGCGTCTTGACCCTCAAGCGGGCACCGAAGTTCGCGGCCCGAAAAAGTTGGGATCTGGTCTTTTAAGCTTGTTTTTAACTTTTGCTGTGTTCTCGTCATCCACGATGCACTTTCCGTTAGAGAAAAATACCAACCAATCATGTGGGTCCCGGCCAGCCACTCGAAATTTCGAACAAAGGATATATGGAATGCGAGTCATGTACTAGCGGTGCGATCATACCAGCACTAATGCGGATCCCATCAGAACTCCGCAGTTAAAGCGTGCTTGGTAGTACTAGGATGGGTGACCTCAGGAAGTCCTCGTGTTGCACCCTTTTATTTTTCTTTTCAATCAAACGAAGCCCAATATTGGAAACCATCTAGGTCGGTGAAGGTCGGTAGCGATTTTTGGTCAAATTCAGCCGTCTTGACCCTCAAGCGGGCACGAAGTTCGCGGCCGAAAAAGAGTTGGGATCTGATCTTTTAAGCTTGGTTTTTAACTTTTGCTGTGTTCTCGTCATCCGATGCACTTTCCGCTAGAGAAAAATACCAACCAATCATGTAGGTCCCACGGCCAGCCACTCGAAATTTCCGAACAAAAGGATATATGGAATCGCGAGTCATGTACTAACGGGTGCGATCATACCAGCACTAATGCACCGGATCCCATCAGAACTCCGCAGTTAAAGCGTGCTTGGCGAGTAGTACTAGGATGGGTGACCTCGGAAGTCCTCGTGTTGCACCTTTTATTTTTCTTTTCAATCGAAGCGAGTCTAATATTGGAAACCATCTAGGTCGGTGAAGGTCGGTAGCGATTTTTGGTCAAATTCAGCCGTCTTGACCCTCAAGCGGGCACGAAGTTCGCGGCCGAAAAAGAGTTGGGATCTGATCTTTTAAGCTTGGTTTTTAACTTTTGCTGTGTTCTACGCCATCCACGATGCACTTTCCGTTAGAGAAAAATACCAACCAATCATGTAGGTCCCACGGCCAGCCACTTTCGAAATTTCGAACAAAAG
>CM028691.1:55950837-55985059 GCA_016771965.1 Brassica carinata
CAGTGGATGGGCGTGGGACCCACAAGATTGGTTGGTATTTTTCTCTAGCGGAAGTGCATCGTGGATGGCGTAGAACACAGCAAAAGTTAAAAAAAACCAAGCGAAAAGACCGTATCAACTCTTTTTCGGACGCAAACTTGGTGCCGTTTGAGGTCGAGCGGCTGAATTTGGACCGAAAAATGCGCCGACCTTTCACCGACCTAGATGGTTTGGGGCTTTCGAAATGGTGCTATGGCGTCGTAGTTCCACCGCAGTTCAAAAGTTATGGGGTTTCCAATATTAGACTTCGTTTGAGTTGAAAAGAAAAATAAAAGGGGTGCAACCGAGGACTTCGGGAGGTCACCCATCCTAGTACTACTCTCGCCCAAGCAGCTTAGCTGCGGAGTTCGATGGGATCCGGTGCATTAGTGCTGGTATGATCGCATCCGTTAGTACATGACTTCGCGATTCCATATATCCTTTTGTTGGAAATTTGAGTGGATGGGCGTGGGACCCACAAGATTGGTTGGTATTTTTCTCTAACGGAAAGTGCATCGTGGATGACGCAGAACACAGCAAAAGTTAAAAAAAAAAAAAAAAAAAAACCAAGCGAAAAGACCGTATCAACTCTTTTTCGGACGCAAACTTAGGCAGCCGTTTGAGGTCAAGGCGGCTGAATTTGGATCGAAAAATGCATAGCGACCTATCACCGACCTAGATGGTTTCCAATATTAGACTTCGTTTCAGATTGAAAAGGAAAAAATAAAAGGGGTGCAACGAGGACTTCGGAGGTCACCCATCCTAGTATTACTCTCGCCCAAGCACGCTTAACTGCGGAGTCCTGATGGGATCCGGTGCATTAGTGCTGGTATGATCGCATCCGTTAGTACATGACTCGCGATTCCATATATCCTTTTGTTCGGAAATTTGGAGTGGATGGGCGTGGGACCCACAAGATTGGTTGGTATTTTTTCTCGCGGAAAGTGCATCGTGGATGGCGTAGAACACAGCAAAAGTTAAAAAAAAAAAAACCAGCGAAAAGACCGTATCAACTCTTTTTGGACGCAAACTTAGGCAGCCGTTTGAGGTCAAGGCGGCTGAATTTGGACCGAAAAATCGGCGCCGACCTTTCACCGACCTAGATGGTTTCCAATATTAGACTTCGTTTCAGATTGAAAAGAAAAAATAAAAGGGGTGCAACCACGAGGACTTCGGAGGTCACCCATCTAGTACTACTCTCGCCCAAGCATGCTTAAGCTGCGGAGTTCGATGGGATCCGGTGCATTAGTGCTGGTATGATCGCACCGTTAGTACATGACTTCGCGATTCCATATATCCTTTTGTTGGAAATTTGAGTGGATGGGCGTGGGACCCACAAGATTGGTTGGTATTTTTCTCTAGCGGAAAGTGCATCGTGGATGGCGAGAACACAGCAAAAGTCAAAAAAACAAAAACCAAGCGAAAAGGCCGTATCGACTCTTTTTCGGACGCAAACTTAGGCAGCCGTTTGAGGTCAAGGCGGCTGAATTTGGACCGAAAAATGCGCCGACCTTTCACCGACCTAGATGGTTTACGGGGCTTTCGAAATGGTGCTATGGCGTCGTAGTTCCACCGCAGTTCAAAAGTTATGGGGTTTCCAATATTAGACTTCGTTTCAGATTGAAAAGAAAAATAAAAGGGGTGCAACACGAGGACTTCGGGAGGTCACCCATCTAGTACTACTCTCGCCCAAGCAGCTTAACTGCGGAGTTCTGATGGGATCGGTGCATTAGTGCTGGTATGATCGCATCCGTTAGTACATGACTGCGATTCCATATATCCTTTTGTTGGAAATTTGAGTGGATGGGCGTGGGACCCACATGATTGGTTGGTATTTTTCTCTAGCGGAAAGTGCATAAGTGGATGGCGTGGGACCCACAAGATTGGTTGGTATTTTTCTCTAGCGGAAAGTGCATCGTGGATGGCGTAGAACACAGCAAAAGTTAAAAAAAAAAACCAAGCGAAAAGACCGTATCGACTCTTTTTGGACGCAAACTTAGGCAGCCGTTTGAGGTCAGGCGGCTGAATTTGGATCGAAAAATGCATAGCGACCTATCACCGACCTAGATGGTTTCCAATATTAGACTTCGTTTCAGATTGAAAAGAAAAATAAAAGGGGTGCAACGAGGACTTCGGGAGGTCACCCATCCTAGTACTACTCTCGCCCAAGCATGCTTAGCTGCGGAGTTCGATGGGATCCGGTGCATTAGTGCTGGTATGATCGCATCCGTTAGTACATGACTTCAGCGATTCCATATATCCTTTTGTTGGAAATTTGAGTGGATGGGCGTGGGACCCACAAGATTGGTTGGTATTTTTCTCTAGCGGAAAGTGCATCGTGGATGGCGAGAACACAGCAAAAGTCAAAAAAAAAAAAAACCAGCGAAAAGACCGTATCGACTCTTTTTGGACGCAAACTTAGGCAGCCGTTTGAGGTCGAAGCGGCTGAATTTGGATCGAAAAATGCATAGCGACCTATCACCGACCTAGATGGTTTCCAATATTAGACTCGTTTCAGATTGAAAAGGAAAAAATAAAAAGGGGTGCAACACGAGGACTTCCCGGGAGGTCACCCATCCTAATACTACTCTCGCCCAAGCACGCTTAGCTGCGGAGTTCTGATGGGATCCGGTGCATTAGTGCTGGTATGATGCATCCGTTAGTACATGACTTCAGCGATTCCATATATCCTTTTGTTCGGAAATTTGAGTGGATGGGCGTGGGACCCACAAGATTGGTTGGTATTTTTCTCTAGCGGAAAGTGCATCGTGGATGGCGAGAACACAGCAAAAGTCAAAAAAAACAAAAACCAAGCGAAAAGGCCGTATCGACTCTTTTTGGACGCAAACTTAGGCAGCCGTTTGAGGTCAAGGCGGCTGAATTTGGACCGAAAAATCGCGCCGACCTTTCACCGACCTAGATGGTTTCCAATATTAGACTTCGTTTGATTGAAAAGAAAAATAAAAGGGGTGCAACGAGGACTTCCCGGGAGGTCACCCATCCTAGTACTACTCTCGCCCAAGCACGCTTAGCTGCGGAGTTCTGATGGGATCCGGTGCATTAGTGCTGGTATGATCGCATCCGTTAGTACATGACTCGCGATTCCATATATCCTTTTGTTGGAAATTTAGTGGCTGGCGTGGGACCCACAAGATTGGTTGGTATTTTTCTCTAGCGGAAAGTGCATCGTGGATGGCGTAGAACACAGCAAAAGTTAAAAAAAAAAACCAAGCGAAAAGACCGTATCCCAACTCTTTTTTCGGGCCGCAAACTTCGGGTGCCCGTTTGAGGGTCAAGACGGCTGAATTTGGACCCGAAAAATCGCGCCGACCTTTCACCGACCTAGATGGTTTCCAATATTAGACTTCGTTTCAGATTGAAAAGGAAAAATAAAAGGGGTGCAACGAGGACTTCAGGAGGTCACCCATCCTAATACTACTCGCCCAAGCAGCTTAGCTGCGGAGTTCGATGGGATCGGTGCATTAGTGCTGGTATGATCGCACCGTTAGTACATGACTTCGCGATTCCATATATCCTTTTGTTGGAAATTTGAGTGGATGGGCGTGGGACCCACAAGATTGGTTGGTATTTTTCTCTAGCGGAAAGTGCATCGTGGATGGCGAGAACACAGCAAAAGTTAAAAAAAAAAACAAAAACCAAGCGAAAAGACCGTATCCCAACTCTTTTTGGACGCAAACCGGTGCCGTTTGAGGTCAAGGCGGCTGAATTTGGACCGAAAAATGGCGCCGACCTTTCACCGACCTAGATGGTTTGGGGCTTTCGAAATGGTGCTATGGGCGTCGTAGTTCCACCGGTTCAAAAGTTATGGGGTTTCCAATATTAGACTTCGTTTCAGATTGAAAAGAAAAATAAAAAGGGGTGCAACCACGAGGACTTCAGGAGGTCACCCATCCTAGTACTACTCGCCCAAGCAGCAACTGCGGAGTTCTGATGGGATCCGGTGCATTAGTGCTGGTATGATGCATCCGTTAGTACATGACTTCAGCGATTCCATATATCCTTTTGTTCGGAAATTTGGAGTGGATGGGCGTGGGACCCACAAGATTGGTTGGTTCTCTAACGGAAAGTGCATCGTGGATGACGCAGAACACAGCAAAACGTCAAAAAAAACAAAAACCAAGCGAAAAGGCCATTATCGACTCTTTTTGGACGCAAACTTAGGCAGCCGTTTGAGGTCAAGCGGCTGAATTTGGATCCGAAAAATCGCAACGACCTTTCACCGACCTAGATGGTTTCCAATATTAGACTCGTTTCAGATTGAAAAGGAAAAAATAAAAAGGGGTGCAACACGAGGACTTCCCGGAAGGTCACCCATCCTAGTACTATTCTCGCCCAAGCATGCTTAACTGCGGAGTTCTGATGGGATCCGGTGCATTAGTGCTGGTATGATCGCATCCGTTAGTACATGACTCGCGATTCCATATATCCTTTTGTTGGAAATTTCAGTGGATGGGCGTGGGACCCACAAGATTGGTTGGTATTTTTCTCTACGGAAAGTGCATCGTGGATGGCGAGAACACAGCAAAAGTCAAAAAAAACAAAAACCAAGCGAAAAGACCGCATCCCAACTTTTTTTGGACGCAAACTTAGGCAGCCGTTTGAGGTCAAGGCGGCTGAATTTGGACCGAAAAATTGCAACGACCTTTCACCGACCTAGATGGTTTCCAATATTAGACTCGTTTCAGATTGAAAAGGAAAAAATAAAAAGGGGTGCAACACGAGGACTTCCCGGGAGGTCACCCATCCTAGTACTACTCTCGCCCAAGCACGCTTAACTGCGGAGTTCTGATGGGATCCGGTGCATTAGTGCTGGTATGATCGCATCCGTTAGTACATGACTCGCGATTCCATATATCCTTTTGTTGGAATTTGAGTGGCTGGCCGTGGGACCCACATGATTGGTTGGTATTTTTCTCTAACGGAAAGTGCATCGTGGATGACGTAGAACACAGCAAAAAGTTAAAAAAAAAAAAAACCAAGCGAAAAGACCGTATCCCAACTCTTTTTTCGGGCCGCAAACTTCGGGTGCCCGTTTGAGGGTCAAGACGGCTGAATTTGGACCCGAAAAATCGCGCCGACCTTTCACCGACCTAGATGGTTTCCAATATTAGACTTCGTTTCAGATTGAAAAGGAAAAATAAAAAGGGTGCAACCACGAGGACTTCCGGAGGTCACCCATCCTAGTACTACTCTCGCCCAAGCAGCAACTGCGGAGTTCTGATGGGATCGGTGCATTAGTGCTGGTATGATCGCATCCGTTAGTACATGACTGCGATTCCATATATCCTTTTGTTGGAAATTTGAGTGGCTGGCGTGGGACCCACATGATTGGTTGGTATTTTTCTCTAGCGGAAAGTGCATCGTGGATGGCGTGGGACCCACAAGATTGGTTGGTATTTTTCTCTAGCGGAAAGTGCATCGTGGATGGCGTAGAACACAGCAAAAGTTAAAAAAAAACCAGCGAAAAGACCGTATCAACTCTTTTTCGGACGCAAACTTAGGCAGCCGTTTGAGGTCAAGGCGGCTGAATTTGGACCGAAAAATCGCGCCGACCTTTCACCGACCTAGATGGTTTCCAATATTGGGCTTCGTTTCAGATTGAAAAGGAAAAATAAAAGGGGTGCAACCACGAGGACTTCGGGAGGTCACCCATCCTAGTACTACTCTCGCCCAAGCATGCTTAGCTGCGGAGTTCGATGGGATCCGGTGCATTAGTGCTGGTATGATCGCACCGTTAGTACATGACTTCGCGATTCCATATATCCTTTTGTTGGAAATTTCAGTGGATGGGCGTGGGACCCACAAGATTGGTTGGTATTTTTCTCTAACGGAAAGTGCATCGTGGATGACGTAGAACACAGCAAAAAGTTAAAAAAAAAAAAAAACCAGCGAAAAGACCGTATCCCAACTCTTTTTTCGGGCCGCAAACTTCGGGTGCCCGTTTGAGGGTCAAGACGGCTGAATTTGGACCCGAAAAATCGCGCCGACCTTTCACCGACCTAGATGGTTTGGGGCTTTCGAAATGGTGCTATGGGCGTCGTAGTTCCACGGTTCAAAAGTTATGGGGTTTCAATATTAGACTTCGTTTCAGATTGAAAAGGAAAAATAAAAGGGGTGCAACGAGGACTTCCGGAGGTCACCCATCCTAGTACTACTCGCCCAAGCATGCTTAAGCTGCGGAGTTCGATGGGATCCGGTGCATTAGTGCTGGTATGATCGCACCCGTTAGTACATGACTCGCGATTCCATATATCCTTTTGTTCGGAAATTTGGAGTGGATGGGCGTGGGACCCACAAGATTGGTTGGTTCTCTAACGGAAAGTGCATCGTGGATGACGTAGAACACAGCAAAAAGTTAAAAAAAAAAAAAACCAAGCGAAAAGGCCGTATCGACTCTTTTTGGACGCAAACTTAGGCAGCCGTTTGAGGTCAAGGCGGCTGAATTTGGATCGAAAAATGCATAGCGACCTATCACCGACCTAGATGGTTTCCAATATTAGACTCGTTTCAGATTGAAAAGGAAAAATAAAAAGGGGTGCAACACGAGGACTTCCCGGGAGGTCACCCATCCTAGTACTACTCGCCCAAGCACGCTTAACTGCGGAGTTCGATGGGATCCGGTGCATTAGTGCTGGTATGATGCATCCGTTAGTACATGACTTCGCGATTCCATATATCCTTTTGTTGGAATTTGGTGGCTGGCGTGGGACCCACAAGATTGGTTGGTATTTTTCTCTAACGGAAAGTGCATCGTGGATGACGTAGAACACAGCAAAAAGTTAAAAAAAAAAAAACAAGCGAAAAGACCGTATCCCAACTCTTTTTCGGACGCAAACTTAGGCAGCCGTTTGAGGTCAAAGCGGCTGAATTTGGATCGAAAAATGCATAGCGACCTATCACCGACCTAGATGGTTTCCAATATTAGACTTCGTTTCAGATTGAAAAGAAAAATAAAAGGGGTGCAACACGAGGACTTCCCGGGAGGTCACCCATCCTAGTACTACTCTCGCCCAAGCACGCTTAACTGCGGAGTTCTGATGGGATCCGGTGCATTAGTGCTGGTATGATCGCACCGTTAGTACATGACTTCAGCGATTCCATATATCCTTTTGTTGGAATTTGGTGGCTGGCGTGGGACCCACAAGATTGGTTGGTATTTTTCTCGCGGAAAGTGCATCGTGGATGACGTAGAACACAGCAAAAAGTTAAAAAAAAAAACCAAGCGAAAAGACCGTATCCCAACTCTTTTTTCGGGCCGCAAACTTCGGGTGCCCGTTTGAGGGTCAAGACGGCTGAATTTGGACCCGAAAAATCGCGCCGACCTTTCACCGACCTAGATGGTTTCCAATATTAGACTTCGTTTCAGATTGAAAAGGAAAAATAAAAAGGGGTGCAACCACGAGGACTTCGGAAGGTCACCCATCCTAATACTACTCGCCCAAGCATGCTTAAGCTGCGGAGTTGATGGGATCCGGTGCATTAGTGCTGGTATGATGCATCCGTTAGTACATGACTCGCGATTCCATATATCCTTTTGTTGGAATTTGAGTGGCTGGCGTGGGACCCACAAGATTGGTTGGTATTTTTCTCTAGCGGAAAGTGCATCGTGGATGGCGTAGAACACAGCAAAAAGTTAAAAAAAAAAAACAAAGCGAAAAGACCGTATCGAACTCTTTTTGGACGCAAACTTAGGCAGCCGTTTGAGGTCAAGGCGGCTGAATTTGGACCGAAAAATCGCGCCGACCTTTCACCGACCTAGATGGTTTGGGGCTTTCGAAATGGTGCTATGGTCGTAGTTCCACCGGTTCAAAAGTTATGGGGTTTCCAATATTAGACTTCGTTTCAGATTGAAAAGGAAAAATAAAAGGGGTGCAACGAGGACTTCAGGAGGTCACCCATCCTAGTACTACTCTCGCCCAAGCAGCTTAGCTGCGGAGTTCGATGGGATCCGGTGCATTAGTGCTGGTATGATCGCATCCGTTAGTACATGACTCGCGATTCCATATATCCTTTTGTTGGAAATTTCAGTGGCTGGCGTGGGACCCACAAGATTGGTTGGTATTTTTCTCTAGCGGAAAGTGCATCGTGGATGGCGAGAACACAGCAAAAGTTAAAAAAAAACCAAGCGAAAAGACCGTATCCCAACTCTTTTTCGGACGCAAACCGGTGCCGTTTGAGGTCAAGGCGGCTGAATTTGGACCGAAAAATGGCGCCGACCTTTCACCGACCTAGATGGTTTCGGGGCTTTCGAAATGGTGCTATGGCGTCGTAGTTCCACGGTTCAAAAGTTATGGGGTTTCCAATATTGGGCTTCGTTTCAGATTGAAAAGAAAAATAAAAGGGGTGCAACCACGAGGACTTCGGGAGGTCACCCATCCTAATACTACTCGCCCAAGCATGCTTAAGCTGCGGAGTTCTGATGGGATCCGGTGCATTAGTGCTGGTATGATCGCATCCGTTAGTACATGACTTCGCGATTCCATATATCCTTTTGTTGGAAATTTGAGTGGATGGGCGTGGGACCCACAAGATTGGTTGGTATTTTTCTCTAGCGGAAAGTGCATCGTGGATGGCGAGAACACAGCAAAAGTTAAAAAAAAAACAAAAACCAAGCGAAAAGACCGTATCGAACTCTTTTTCGGACGCAAACTTAGGCAGCCGTTTGAGGTCGAAGCGGCTGAATTTGGATCGAAAAATGCATAGCGACCTATCACCGACCTAGATGGTTTCCAATATTAGACTTCGTTTCAGATTGAAAAGGAAAAATAAAAGGGGTGCAACGAGGACTTCGGGAAGGTCACCCATCCTAATACTACTCGCCCAAGCATGCTTAAGCTGCGGAGTTCGATGGGATCCGGTGCATTAGTGCTGGTATGATGCATCCGTTAGTACATGACTTCGCGATTCCATATATCCTTTTGTTCGGAAATTTCGAGTGGCTGGCCGTGGGACCCACATGATTGGTTGGTATTTTTCTCTAACGGAAAGTGCATCGTGGATGACGTAGAACACAGCAAAAAGTTAAAAAAAAAAAAAAAACCAAGCGAAAAGACCGTATCCCAACTCTTTTTTCGGGCCGCAAACTTAGGCAGCCGTTTGAGGTCGAAGCGGCTGAATTTGGATCGAAAAATGCATAGCGACCTATCACCGACCTAGATGGTTTCCAATATTAGACTTCGTTTCAGATTGAAAAGGAAAAATAAAAGGGGTGCAACACGAGGACTTCGGGAAGGTCACCCATCCTAGTACTACTCGCCCAAGCATGCTTAACTGCGGAGTTCTGATGGGATCCGGTGCATTAGTGCTGGTATGATCGCATCCGTTAGTACATGACTCGCGATTCCATATATCCTTTTGTTCGGAAATTTCGAGTGGCTGGCGTGGGACCCACAAGATTGGTTGGTATTTTTCTCTAACGGAAAGTGCATCGTGGATGGCGAGAACACAGCAAAAGTTAAAAAAAAAAAAAAAAAAAAAAAAAAAAAACCAAGCGAAAAGACCGTATCGACTCTTTTTGGACGCAAACTTGGTGCCGTTTGAGGTCAAAGCGGCTGAATTTGGACCGAAAAATCGCCGACCTTTCACCGACCTAGATGGTTTCCAATATTGGGCTTCGTTTGATTGAAAAGAAAAATAAAAGGGGTGCAACGAGGACTTCGGAGGTCACCCATCCTAGTACTACTCTCGCCCAAGCACGCTTAACTGCGGAGTTCTGATGGGATCGGTGCATTAGTGCTGGTATGATGCATCCGTTAGTACATGACTTCAGCGATTCCATATATCCTTTTGTTGGAAATTTAGTGGCTGGCCGTGGGACCCACAAGATTGGTTGGTATTTTTCTCTAGCGGAAGTGCATCGTGGATGGCGAGAACACAGCAAAAGTTAAAAAAAAAAGCGAAAAGGCCATTATCGACTCTTTTTGGACGCAAACTTGGTGCCGTTTGAGGTCGAGCGGCTGAATTTGGACCGAAAAATCGCCGACCTTTCACCGACCTAGATGGTTTGGGGCTTTCGAAATGGTGCTATGGGCGTCGTAGTTCCACCGGTTCAAAAGTTATGGGGTTTCAATATTAGACTTCGTTTCAGATTGAAAAGGAAAAATAAAAGGGGTGCAACGAGGACTTCCGGAGGTCACCCATCCTAATACTACTCGCCCAAGCAGCTTAACTGCGGAGTTCTGATGGGATCCGGTGCATTAGTGCTGGTATGATCGCACCAGTTAGTACATGACTCGCGATTCCATATATCCTTTTGTTCGGAAATTTCGAGTGGCTGGCCGTGGGACCCACATGATTGGTTGGTATTTTTCTCTAACGGAAGTGCATCGTGGATGGCGAGAACACAGCAAAAGTTAAAAAAAACCAGCGAAAAGACCGTATCAACTCTTTTTGGACGCAAACTTGGTGCCGTTTGAGGTCAAGCGGCTGAATTTGGACCGAAAAATCGCCGACCTTTCACCGACCTAGATGGTTTCCAATATTAGACTTCGTTTGATTGAAAAGAAAAATAAAAGGGTGCAACGAGGACTTCGGGAGGTCACCCATCCTAGTACTACTCTCGCCCAAGCAGCTTAACTGCGGAGTTCGATGGGATCCGGTGCATTAGTGCTGGTATGATGCATCCGTTAGTACATGACTTCGCGATTCCATATATCCTTTTGTTCGGAAATTTGGTGGCTGGCCGTGGGACCCACAAGATTGGTTGGTATTTTTCTCTAGCGGAAAGTGCATCGTGGATGGCGAGAACACAGCAAAAGTTAAAAAAAACCAAGCGAAAAGACCGTATCGACTCTTTTTGGACGCAAACTTAGGCAGCCGTTTGAGGTCAAAGCGGCTGAATTTGGACCGAAAAATGCGCCGACCTTTCACCGACCTAGATGGTTTCGGGGCTTTCGAAATGGTGCTATGGTCGTAGTTCCACCGCAGTTCAAAAGTTATGGGGTTTCCAATATTAGACTTCGTTTCAGATTGAAAAGGAAAAATAAAAGGGGTGCAACACGAGGACTTCCGGAGGTCACCCATCCTAGTACTACTCTCGCCCAAGCAGCTTAAGCTGCGGAGTTCGATGGGATCCGGTGCATTAGTGCTGGTATGATCGCATCCGTTAGTACATGACTTCGCGATTCCATATATCCTTTTGTTGGAAATTTGAGTGGATGGGCGTGGGACCCACAAGATTGGTTGGTATTTTTCTCTAGCGGAAAGTGCATCGTGGATGGCGTAGAACACAGCAAAAGTTAAAAAAAAAAAAACCAAGCGAAAAGACCGTATCGACTCTTTTTGGACGCAAACTTAGGCAGCCGTTTGAGGTCGAGCGGCTGAATTTGGACCGAAAAATCGCGCCGACCTTTCACCGACCTAGATGGTTTCCAATATTAGACTTCGTTTCAGATTGAAAAGAAAAATAAAAGGGGTGCAACACGAGGACTTCGGGAGGTCACCCATCCTAATACTACTCGCCCAAGCAGCTTAACTGCGGAGTTCTGATGGGATCGGTGCATTAGTGCTGGTATGATGCATCCGTTAGTACATGACTTCAGCGATTCCATATATCCTTTTGTTGGAAATTTGAGTGGCTGGCGTGGGACCCACATGATTGGTTGGTATTTTTCTCTAGCGGAAAGTGCATGCGTGGATGGCGTGGGACCCACAAGATTGGTTGGTATTTTTCTCTAGCGGAAAGTGCATCGTGGATGGCGAGAACACAGCAAAAGTTAAAAAAAAAAAAAAAAAACCAGCGAAAAGACCGTATCGACTCTTTTTCGGACGCAAACTTAGGCAGCCGTTTGAGGTCAAGGCGGCTGAATTTGGACCGAAAAATGCATAGCGACCTATCACCGACCTAGATGGTTTCCAATATTAGACTCGTTTCAGATTGAAAAAGAAAAAATAAAAAGGGGTGCAACACGAGGACTTCCCGGGAGGTCACCCATCCTAGTACTACTCTCGCCCAAGCAGCTTAACTGCGGAGTTCTGATGGGATCCGGTGCATTAGTGCTGGTATGATCGCACCCGTTAGTACATGAACTCGCGATTCCATATATCCTTTTGTTCGGAAATTTCGAGTGGCTGGCCGTGGGACCCACATGATTGGTTGGTATTTTTCTCTAACGGAAAGTGCATCGTGGATGACGTAGAACACAGCAAAAAGTTAAAAAAAAAAAAACCAAGCGAAAAGACCGTATCCCAACTCTTTTTTCGGGCCGCAAACTTCGGGTGCCCGTTTGAGGGTCAAGACGGCTGAATTTGGACCCGAAAAATCGCGCCGACCTTTCACCGACCTAGATGGTTTCCAATATTAGACTCGTTTCAGATTGAAAAAGAAAAAATAAAAAGGGGTGCAACACGAGGACTTCCCGGGAGGTCACCCATCCTAGTACTACTCTCGCCCAAGCACGCTTAACTGCGGAGTTCTGATGGGATCCGGTGCATTAGTGCTGGTATGATCGCACCAGTTAGTACATGACTCGCGATTCCATATATCCTTTTGTTGGAATTTGAGTGGCTGGCGTGGGACCCACAAGATTGGTTGGTATTTTTCTCTAGCGGAAGTGCATCGTGGATGGCGAGAACACAGCAAAAGTTAAAAAAAAACCAAGCGAAAAGACCGTATCGAACTCTTTTTGGACGCAAACTTAGGCAGCCGTTTGAGGTCAAGGCGGCTGAATTTGGACCCGAAAAATCGCGCCGACCTTTCACCGACCTAGATGGTTTCTGGGGCTTTCCGAAATGGTGCTATGGGCGTCGTAGTTCCACACGGTTCAAAAGTTATGGGGTTTCCAATATTAGACTCGTTTCAGATTGAAAAGAAAAATAAAAGGGGTGCAACCACGAGGACTTCGGGAGGTCACCCATCCTAGTACTACTCTCGCCCAAGCAGCAACTGCGGAGTTCGATGGGATCCGGTGCATTAGTGCTGGTATGATCGCATCCGTTAGTACATGACTGCGATTCCATATATCCTTTTGTTCGGAAATTTGAGTGGATGGGCGTGGGACCCACATGATTGGTTGGTATTTTTCTCGCGGAAAGTGCATCGTGGATGGCGTGGGACCCACAAGATTGGTTGGTATTTTTCTCTAGCGGAAAGTGCATCGTGGATGGCGAGAACACAGCAAAAGTTAAAAAAAAAAAAACCAGCGAAAAGACCGTATCGACTCTTTTTCGGACGCAAACTTAGGCAGCCGTTTGAGGTCAAGGCGGCTGAATTTGGATCGAAAAATGCATAGCGACCTATCACCGACCTAGATGGTTTCCAATATTAGACTTCGTTTCAGATTGAAAAGGAAAAATAAAAGGGGTGCAACGAGGACTTCGGAGGTCACCCATCCTAGTACTACTCTCGCCCAAGCATGCTTAGCTGCGGAGTTGATGGGATCCGGTGCATTAGTGCTGGTATGATCGCATCCGTTAGTACATGACTTCAGCGATTCCATATATCCTTTTGTTGGAAATTTGAGTGGATGGGCGTGGGACCCACATGATTGGTTGGTATTTTTCTCTAGCGGAAAGTGCATCGTGGATGGCGAGAACACAGCAAAAGTCAAAAAAACAAAAACCAAGCGAAAAGACCGTATCCCAACTCTTTTTGGACGCAAACTTAGGCAGCCGTTTGAGGTCAGGCGGCTGAATTTGGATCGAAAAATGCATAGCGACCTATCACCGACCTAGATGGTTTCCAATATTAGACTCGTTTCAGATTGAAAAGGAAAAAATTAAAAGGGGTGCAACGAGGACTTCCCGGGAGGTCACCCATCCTAGTACTACTCTCGCCCAAGCACGCTTAACTGCGGAGTTCTGATGGGATCCGGTGCATTAGTGCTGGTATGATCGCATCCGTTAGTACATGACTCGCGATTCCATATATCCTTTTGTTGGAAATTTGAGTGGATGGGCGTGGGACCCACAAGATTGGTTGGTATTTTTCTCTAACGGAAAGTGCATCGTGGATGACGTAGAACACAGCAAAAAGTAAAAAAAAAAAAACCAAGCGAAAAGACCGTATCCCAACTCTTTTTGGACGCAAACTTAGGCAGCCGTTTGAGGTCAGGCGGCTGAATTTGGACCGAAAAATGCGCCGACCTTTCACCGACCTAGATGGTTTCCAATATTAGACTTCGTTTCAGATTGAAAAGGAAAAATAAAAGGGGTGCAACCACGAGGACTTCGGGAGGTCACCCATCCTAGTACTACTCGCCCAAGCATGCTTAAGCTGCGGAGTTCTGATGGGATCCGGTGCATTAGTGCTGGTATGATCGCATCCGTTAGTACATGACTTCGCGATTCCATATATCCTTTTGTTGGAAATTTCAGTGGATGGGCGTGGGACCCACAAGATTGGTTGGTATTTTTCTCTAACGGAAAGTGCATCGTGGATGACGTAGAACACAGCAAAAAGTTAAAAAAAAAAAAAAAACAAGCGAAAAGACCGTATCCCAACTCTTTTTTCGGGCCGCAAACTTCGGGTGCCCGTTTGAGGGTCAAGACGGCTGAATTTGGACCCGAAAAATCGCGCCGACCTTTCACCGACCTAGATGGTTTCCAATATTAGACTTCGTTTCAGATTGAAAAGAAAAATAAAAGGGGTGCAACCACGAGGACTTCGGGAGGTCACCCATCCTAGTACTACTCTCGCCCAAGCACGCTTAACTGCGGAGTTCTGATGGGATCCGGTGCATTAGTGCTGGTATGATCGCACCAGTTAGTACATGACTCGCGATTCCATATATCCTTTTGTTCGGAAATTTCGAGTGGCTGGCCGTGGGACCCACATGATTGGTTGGTATTTTTCTCTAACGGAAAGTGCATCGTGGATGGCGAGAACACAGCAAAAGTCAAAAAAAAAAAACCAAGCGAAAAGACCGTATCCCAACTCTTTTTCGGACGCAAACTTAGGCAGCCGTTTGAGGTCAGGCGGCTGAATTTGGACCGAAAAATCGGCGCCGACCTTTCACCGACCTAGATGGTTTGGGGCTTTCCGAAATGGTGCTATGGGCGTCGTAGTTCCACACGGTTCAAAAGTTATGGGGTTTCCAATATTAGACTCGTTTCAGATTGAAAAGGAAAAAATAAAAAGGGGTGCAACACGAGGACTTCCCGGAAGGTCACCCATCCTAGTACTACTCTCGCCCAAGCATGCTTAACTGCGGAGTTCTGATGGGATCCGGTGCATTAGTGCTGGTATGATCGCATCCGTTAGTACATGACTTCAGCGATTCCATATATCCTTTTGTTCGGAAATTTCGAGTGGCTGGCCGTGGGACCCACATGATTGGTTGGTATTTTTCTCTAACGGAAAGTGCATCGTGGATGACGTAGAACACAGCAAAAAGTTAAAAAAAAAAAAAAAAACCAAGCGAAAAGACCGTATCCCAACTCTTTTTCGGGCCGCAAACTTCGGGTGCCCGTTTGAGGGTCAAGACGGCTGAATTTGGACCCGAAAAATCGCGCCGACCTTTCACCGACCTAGATGGTTTCCAATATTAGACTTCGTTTCAGATTGAAAAGGAAAAATAAAAGGGGTGCAACACGAGGACTTCAGGAGGTCACCCATCTAGTACTACTCTCGCCCAAGCAGCTTAACTGCGGAGTTCGATGGGATCGGTGCATTAGTGCTGGTATGATCGCATCCGTTAGTACATGACTTCGCGATTCCATATATCCTTTTGTTGGAAATTTCAGTGGATGGGCGTGGGACCCACAAGATTGGTTGGTATTTTTCTCTAGCGGAAAGTGCATCGTGGATGGCGAGAACACAGCAAAAGTTAAAAAAAAAACCAGCGAAAAGACCGTATCCCAACTCTTTTTCGGACGCAAACTTAGGCAGCCGTTTGAGGTCAGGCGGCTGAATTTGGACCGAAAAATGCGCCGACCTTTCACCGACCTAGATGGTTTGGGGCTTTCGAAATGGTGCTATGGGCGTCGTAGTTCCACACGGTTCAAAAGTTATGGGGTTTCCAATATTAGACTCGTTTCAGATTGAAAAAGAAAAAATAAAAAGGGGTGCAACACGAGGACTTCCCGGGAGGTCACCCATCCTAGTACTACTCTCGCCCAAGCACGCTTAACTGCGGAGTTCTGATGGGATCCGGTGCATTAGTGCTGGTATGATCGCACCCGTTAGTACATGACTCGCGATTCCATATATCCTTTTGTTGGAAATTTCAGTGGATGGGCGTGGGACCCACAAGATTGGTTGGTATTTTTCTCTAGCGGAAAGTGCATCGTGGATGGCGTAGAACACAGCAAAAGTTAAAAAAAAACCAGCGAAAAGACCGTATCGACTCTTTTTGGACGCAAACTTAGGCAGCCGTTTGAGGTCGAGCGGCTGAATTTGGACCGAAAAATCGCGCCGACCTTTCACCGACCTAGATGGTTTCCAATATTAGACTTCGTTTCAGATTGAAAAGAAAAATAAAAGGGGTGCAACCACGAGGACTTCGGAGGTCACCCATCCTAGTACTACTCGCCCAAGCATGCTTAAGCTGCGGAGTTCGATGGGATCCGGTGCATTAGTGCTGGTATGATGCACCGTTAGTACATGACTCGCGATTCCATATATCCTTTTGTTGGAAATTTGAGTGGATGGGCGTGGGACCCACAAGATTGGTTGGTATTTTTCTCTAACGGAAAGTGCATCGTGGATGACGCAGAACACAGCAAAAAGTAAAAAAAAACAAAAACCAAGCGAAAAGACCGCATCACAACTTTTTTTCGGGCCGCAAACTTAGGCAGCCCGTTTGAGGGTCAAGGCGGCTGAATTTGGATCGAAAAATGCATAGCGACCTATCACCGACCTAGATGGTTTCCAAAATTAGACTCGTTTCATATTGAAAAAGAAAAAATAAAAATGGGTGCAACACGAGGACTTCCCGGGAGGTCACCCATCCTAGTACTACTCTCGCCCAAGCAGCTTAGCTGCGGAGTTCGATGGGATCCGGTGCATTAGTGCTGGTATGATCGCACCGTTAGTACATGACTTCGCGATTCCATATATCCTTTTGTTGGAATTTGAGTGGCTGGCGTGGGACCCACATGATTGGTTGGTATTTTTCTCTAGCGGAAAGTGCATCGTGGATGGCGTAGAACACAGCAAAAGTTAAAAAAAACCAGCGAAAAGGCCGTATCGACTCTTTTTGGACGCAAACCGGTGCCGTTTGAGGTCAAGGCGGCTGAATTTGGACCGAAAAATCGCGCCGACCTTTCACCGACCTAGATGGTTTGGGGCTTTCGAAATGGTGCTATGGCGTCGTAGTTCCACCGCAGTTCAAAAGTTATGGGGTTTCCAATATTAGACTTCGTTTGATTGAAAAGAAAAATAAAAGGGGTGCAACCACGAGGACTTCAGGAGGTCACCCATCCTAGTACTACTCTCGCCCAAGCAGCTTAACTGCGGAGTTCGATGGGATCCGGTGCATTAGTGCTGGTATGATCGCACCGTTAGTACATGACTGCGATTCCATATATCCTTTTGTTCGGAAATTTCGAGTGGCTGGCCGTGGGACCCACATGATTGGTTGGTATTTTTCTCTAACGGAAAGTGCATCGTGGATGACGTAGAACACAGCAAAAAGTTAAAAAAAAAAACCAAGCGAAAAGACCGTATCGCAACTCTTTTTGGACGCAAACCGGTGCCGTTTGAGGTCAAGGCGGCTGAATTTGGACCGAAAAATCGCGCCGACCTTTCACCGACCTAGATGGTTTACGGGGCTTTCGAAATGGTGCTATGGTCGTAGTTCCACGGTTCAAAAGTTATGGGGTTTCCAATATTAGACTTCGTTTCAGATTGAAAAGGAAAAATAAAAGGGGTGCAACGAGGACTTCGGGAGGTCACCCATCCTAATACTACTCGCCCAAGCAGCTTAGCTGCGGAGTTGATGGGATCGGTGCATTAGTGCTGGTATGATGCACCGTTAGTACATGACTCGCGATTCCATATATCCTTTTGTTCGGAAATTTGAGTGGATGGGCGTGGGACCCACAAGATTGGTTGGTATTTTTCTCTAGCGGAAGTGCATCGTGGATGGCGAGAACACAGCAAAAGTTAAAAAAAAAAACCAGCGAAAAGACCGTATCCCAACTCTTTTTCGGACGCAAACTTAGGCAGCCGTTTGAGGTCAAGACGGCTGAATTTGGACCCGAAAAATCGCGCCGACCTTTCACCGACCTAGATGGTTTCTGGGGCTTTCCGAAATGGTGCTATGGGCGTCGTAGTTCCACACGGTTCAAAAGTTATGGGGTTTCCAATATTAGACTTCGTTTGATTGAAAAGAAAAATAAAAAGGGTGCAACACGAGGACTTCCCGGGAGGTCACCCATCCTAGTACTACTCTCGCCCAAGCAGCAACTGCGGAGTTCTGATGGGATCGGTGCATTAGTGCTGGTATGATGCATCCGTTAGTACATGACTGCGATTCCATATATCCTTTTGTTCGGAAATTTCAGTGGATGGGCGTGGGACCCACAAGATTGGTTGGTTCTCTAACGGAAAGTGCATCGTGGATGACGCAGAACACAGCAAAACGTCAAAAAAAAAAAACCAAGCGAAAAGACCGCATCGCAACTTTTTTTCGGGCCGCAAACTTAGGCAGCCCGTTTGAGGTCAAGGCGGCTGAATTTGGACCGAAAAATCGCAACGACCTTTCACCGACCTAGATGGTTTCCAATATTAGACTCGTTTCAGATTGAAAAGGAAAAAATAAAAAGGGGTGCAACACGAGGACTTCCCGGAAGGTCACCCATCCTAGTACTACTCTCGCCCAAGCATGCTTAACTGCGGAGTTCTGATGGGATCCGGTGCATTAGTGCTGGTATGATCGCATCCGTTAGTACATGACTTCAGCGATTCCATATATCCTTTTGTTCGGAAATTTCGAGTGGCTGGCCGTGGGACCCACATGATTGGTTGGTATTTTTCTCTAACGGAAAGTGCATCGTGGATGACGTAGAACACAGCAAAAAGTTAAAAAAAAAAAAAACCAAGCGAAAAGACCGTATCCCAACTCTTTTTTCGGGCCGCAAACTTCGGGTGCCCGTTTGAGGGTCAAGACGGCTGAATTTGGATCGAAAAATGCATAGCGACCTATCACCGACCTAGATGGTTTCCAATATTAGACTTCGTTTCAGATTGAAAAGGAAAAATAAAAGGGGTGCAACGAGGACTTCGGAGGTCACCCATCTAGTACTACTCTCGCCCAAGCATGCTTAAGCTGCGGAGTTCGATGGGATCCGGTGCATTAGTGCTGGTATGATGCATCCGTTAGTACATGACTTCGCGATTCCATATATCCTTTTGTTGGAAATTTCAGTGGATGGGCGTGGGACCCACAAGATTGGTTGGTATTTTTCTCTAACGGAAAGTGCATCGTGGATGACGTAGAACACAGCAAAAAGTTAAAAAAAAACCAGCGAAAAGACCGTATCCCAACTCTTTTTCGGACGCAAACTTAGGCAGCCCGTTTGAGGGTCAAGACGGCTGAATTTGGATCTGAAAAATCGCAACGACCTATCACCGACCTAGATGGTTTCCAATATTAGACTCGTTTCAGATTGAAAAGGAAAAATAAAAAGGGGTGCAACACGAGGACTTCCCGGGAGGTCACCCATCCTAGTACTACTCTCGCCCAAGCACGCTTAACTGCGGAGTTCTGATGGGATCCGGTGCATTAGTGCTGGTATGATCGCATCCGTTAGTACATGACTCGCGATTCCATATATCCTTTTGTTCGGAAATTTCGAGTGGATGGGCGTGGGACCCACAAGATTGGTTGGTATTTTTCTCTAACGGAAAGTGCATCGTGGATGACGCAGAACACAGCAAAAGTCAAAAAACAAAACAAAAGACCAAGCGAAAAGACCGTATCCCAACTCTTTTTGGACGCAAACTTAGGCAGCCGTTTGAGGTCGAAGCGGCTGAATTTGGATCGAAAAATGCATAGCGACCTATCACCGACCTAGATGGTTTCCAATATTAGACTCGTTTCAGATTGAAAAGGAAAAATAAAAAGGGTGCAACCACGAGGACTTCGGGAAGGTCACCCATCCTAGTACTACTCGCCCAAGCATGCTTAGCTGCGGAGTTCTGATGGGATCCGGTGCATTAGTGCTGGTATGATCGCATCCGTTAGTACATGACTTCAGCGATTCCATATATCCTTTTGTTGGAAATTTCAGTGGATGGGCGTGGGACCCACAAGATTGGTTGGTATTTTTCTCTAACGGAAAGTGCATCGTGGATGACGTAGAACACAGCAAAAAGTAAAAAAACAAAAACCAAGCGAAAAGACCGTATCCCAACTCTTTTTCGGGCCGCAAACTTAGGCAGCCCGTTTGAGGGTCAAGACGGCTGAATTTGGATCGAAAAATGCATAGCGACCTATCACCGACCTAGATGGTTTCCAATATTAGACTCGTTTCAGATTGAAAAGGAAAAAATAAAAGGGGTGCAACACGAGGACTTCCCGGAAGGTCACCCATCCTAGTACTACTCTCGCCCAAGCATGCTTAACTGCGGAGTTCTGATGGGATCCGGTGCATTAGTGCTGGTATGATCGCATCCGTTAGTACATGACTTCAGCGATTCCATATATCCTTTTGTTGGAATTTGAGTGGCTGGCGTGGGACCCACAAGATTGGTTGGTATTTTTCTCTAGCGGAAGTGCATCGTGGATGGCGTAGAACACAGCAAAAGTTAAAAAAAAAAAAAAAAAAAAACCAAGCGAAAAGGCCGTATCCCAACTCTTTTTGGACGCAAACTTAGGCAGCCGTTTGAGGTCAAGGCGGCTGAATTTGGATCGAAAAATGCATAGCGACCTATCACCGACCTAGATGGTTTCCAATATTAGACTTCGTTTCAGATTGAAAAGGAAAAATAAAAGGGGTGCAACACGAGGACTTCGGAGGTCACCCATCCTAATACTACTCGCCCAAGCAGCTTAGCTGCGGAGTTCGATGGGATCCGGTGCATTAGTGCTGGTATGATCGCACCGTTAGTACATGACTTCAGCGATTCCATATATCCTTTTGTTCGGAAATTTGAGTGGATGGGCGTGGGACCCACAAGATTGGTTGGTATTTTTCTCTAGCGGAAAGTGCATCGTGGATGGCGTAGAACACAGCAAAAAGTTAAAAAAAAAAACCAAGCGAAAAGACCGTATCGACTCTTTTTCGGACGCAAACTTAGGCAGCCGTTTGAGGTCAAGGCGGCTGAATTTGGACCGAAAAATCGCGCCGACCTTTCACCGACCTAGATGGTTTCGGGGCTTTCGAAATGGTGCTATGGCGTCGTAGTTCCACCACGGTTCAAAAGTTATGGGGTTTCCAATATTAGACTTCGTTTCAGATTGAAAAGAAAAATAAAAGGGGTGCAACCACGAGGACTTCGGGAGGTCACCCATCCTAATACTACTCGCCCAAGCAGCTTAACTGCGGAGTTCGATGGGATCGGTGCATTAGTGCTGGTATGATGCATCCGTTAGTACATGACTGCGATTCCATATATCCTTTTGTTCGGAAATTTCGAGTGGCTGGCCGTGGGACCCACATGATTGGTTGGTATTTTTCTCTAACGGAAAGTGCATCGTGGATGGCGAGAACACAGCAAAAGTTAAAAAAAACCAGCGAAAAGACCGTATCGACTCTTTTTGGACGCAAACTTGGTGCCGTTTGAGGTCGAAGCGGCTGAATTTGGATCGAAAAATGCATAGCGACCTATCACCGACCTAGATGGTTTCCAATATTAGGCTTCGTTTGATTGAAAAAAAAAAAAACCAGCGAAAAGACCGTATCCCAACTCTTTTTGGACGCAAACTTAGGCAGCCGTTTGAGGTCGAAGCGGCTGAATTTGGATCGAAAAATGCATAGCGACCTATCACCGACCTAGATGGTTTACGGGGCTTTCGAAATGGTGCTATGGTCGTAGTTCCACGGTTCAAAAGTTATGGGGTTTCCAATATTAGACTTCGTTTCAGATTGAAAAGAAAAATAAAAGGGGTGCAACCACGAGGACTTCCCGGGAGGTCACCCATCCTAGTACTACTCTCGCCCAAGCATGCTTAACTGCGGAGTTCTGATGGGATCCGGTGCATTAGTGCTGGTATGATGCATCCGTTAGTACATGACTTCAGCGATTCCATATATCCTTTTGTTCGGAAATTTCGGGTGGCTGGCCGTGGGACCCACATGATTGGTTGGTATTTTTCTCTAACGGAAAGTGCATCGTGGATGACGTAGAACACAGCAAAAAGTTAAAAAAAAAAAACCAAGCGAAAAGACCGTATCGACTCTTTTTCGGACGCAAACTTAGGCAGCCGTTTGAGGTCAAGGCGGCTGAATTTGGATCGAAAAATGCATAGCGACCTATCACCGACCTAGATGGTTTCCAATATTAGACTTCGTTTCAGATTGAAAAGGAAAAATAAAAGGGGTGCAACCACGAGGACTTCGGGAGGTCACCCATCTAGTACTACTCTCGCCCAAGCATGCTTAGCTGCGGAGTTCTGATGGGATCGGTGCATTAGTGCTGGTATGATGCATCCGTTAGTACATGACTCGCGATTCCATATATCCTTTTGTTCGGAAATTTCGAGTGGCTGGCCGTGGGACCCACATGATTGGTTGGTATTTTTCTCTAACGGAAAGTGCATCGTGGATGACGTAGAACACAGCAAAAAGTTAAAAAAAAAAAAACAAGCGAAAAGACCGTATCCCAACTCTTTTTTCGGGCCGCAAACTTCGGGTGCCCGTTTGAGGGTCAAGACGGCTGAATTTGGACCCGAAAAATCGCGCCGACCTTTCACCGACCTAGATGGTTTCCAATATTAGACTTCGTTTCAGATTGAAAAGGAAAAATAAAAGGGGTGCAACGAGGACTTCGGAGGTCACCCATCCTAATACTACTCGCCCAAGCATGCTTAAGCTGCGGAGTTCGATGGGATCGGTGCATTAGTGCTGGTATGATGCACCGTTAGTACATGACTCGCGATTCCATATATCCTTTTGTTCGGAAATTTCGAGTGGCTGGCCGTGGGACCCACATGATTGGTTGGTATTTTTCTCTAACGGAAAGTGCATCGTGGATGACGTAGAACACAGCAAAAAGTAAAAAAAAAACCAAGCGAAAAGACCGTATCCCAACTCTTTTTTCGGGCCGCAAACTTCGGGTGCCCGTTTGAGGGTCAAGACGGCTGAATTTGGACCCGAAAAATTGCGCCGACCTTTCACCGACCTAGATGGTTTCTGGGGCTTTCCGAAATGGTGCTATGGGCGTCGTAGTTCCACACGGTTCAAAAGTTATGGGGTTTCCAATATTAGACTCGTTTCAGATTGAAAAAGAAAAAATAAAAAGGGGTGCAACACGAGGACTTCCCGGGAGGTCACCCATCCTAGTACTACTCTCGCCCAAGCACGCTTAACTGCGGAGTTCTGATGGGATCCGGTGCATTAGTGCTGGTATGATCGCATCCGTTAGTACATGACTCGCGATTCCATATATCCTTTTGTTCGGAAATTTCGAGTGGCTGGCCGTGGGACCCACATGATTGGTTGGTATTTTTCTCTAACGGAAAGTGCATAAGTGGATGGCGTGGGACCCACATGATTGGTTGGTATTTTTCTCTAACGGAAAGTGCATCGTGGATGACGTAGAACACAGCAAAAAGTTAAAAAAAAAAAACCAAGCGAAAAGACCGTATCCCAACTCTTTTTCGGGCCGCAAACTTAGGCAGCCCGTTTGAGGGTCAAGACGGCTGAATTTGGACCCGAAAAATCGCGCCGACCTTTCACCGACCTAGATGGTTTCCAATATTGGGCTTCGTTTCAGATTGAAAAGGAAAAATAAAAGGGGTGCAACCACGAGGACTTCGGAGGTCACCCATCTAGTACTACTCTCGCCCAAGCACGCTTAACTGCGGAGTTCTGATGGGATCCGGTGCATTAGTGCTGGTATGATCGCACCCGTTAGTACATGACTCGCGATTCCATATATCCTTTTGTTCGGAAATTTCGAGTGGATGGGCGTGGGACCCACAAGATTGGTTGGTATTTTTCTCTAACGGAAAGTGCATCGTGGATGACGTAGAACACAGCAAAAAGTTAAAAAAAAAAAAAACAAAAACCAAGCGAAAAGACCGTATCCCAACTCTTTTTGGACGCAAACTTGGTGCCGTTTGAGGTCGAGCGGCTGAATTTGGACCCGAAAAATCGCGCCGACCTTTCACCGACCTAGATGGTTTCCAATATTAGACTTCGTTTGAGTTGAAAAGAAAAATAAAAGGGGTGCAACCACGAGGACTTCAGGAGGTCACCCATCCTAATACTACTCGCCCAAGCAGCTTAACTGCGGAGTTCTGATGGGATCCGGTGCATTAGTGCTGGTATGATCGCACCGTTAGTACATGACTGCGATTCCATATATCCTTTTGTTGGAAATTTCAGTGGATGGGCGTGGGACCCATGATTGGTTGGTATTTTTCTCTAGCGGAAGTGCATCGTGGATGGCGTGGGACCCACATGATTGGTTGGTATTTTTCTCTAGCGGAAAGTGCATGCGTGGATGGCGTAGAACACAGCAAAAGTTAAAAAAAAAAAAACCAAGCGAAAAGACCGTATCGACTCTTTTTGGACGCAAACTTAGGCAGCCGTTTGAGGTCAAGACGGCTGAATTTGGACCCGAAAAATCGCGCCGACCTTTCACCGACCTAGATGGTTTCTGGGGCTTTCCGAAATGGTGCTATGGGCGTCGTAGTTCCACACGGTTCAAAAGTTATGGGGTTTCCAATATTAGACTTCGTTTGATTGAAAAGAAAAATAAAAGGGGTGCAACCACGAGGACTTCGGGAGGTCACCCATCCTAGTACTACTCTCGCCCAAGCAGCTTAGCTGCGGAGTTGATGGGATCCGGTGCATTAGTGCTGGTATGATCGCATCCGTTAGTACATGACTGCGATTCCATATATCCTTTTGTTGGAAATTTCAGTGGATGGGCGTGGGACCCATGATTGGTTGGTATTTTTCTCTAGCGGAAGTGCATCGTGGATGGCGTGGGACCCACATGATTGGTTGGTATTTTTCTCTAACGGAAAGTGCATGCGTGGATGACGTAGAACACAGCAAAAGTTAAAAAAAAAAAAAAAAACCAAGCGAAAAGACCGTATCCCAACTCTTTTTCGGACGCAAACTTAGGCAGCCGTTTGAGGTCAAGGCGGCTGAATTTGGATCGAAAAATGCATAGCGACCTATCACCGACCTAGATGGTTTCCAATATTAGACTTCGTTTCAGATTGAAAAGGAAAAATAAAAGGGGTGCAACCACGAGGACTTCCGGAAGGTCACCCATCCTAGTACTACTCGCCCAAGCATGCTTAGCTGCGGAGTTCGATGGGATCCGGTGCATTAGTGCTGGTATGATGCATCCGTTAGTACATGACTTCGCGATTCCATATATCCTTTTGTTGGAAATTTCAGTGGATGGGCGTGGGACCCACAAGATTGGTTGGTATTTTTCTCGCGGAAAGTGCATCGTGGATGGCGAGAACACAGCAAAAGTCAAAAAAACAAAAACCAAGCGAAAAGACCGTATCGACTCTTTTTGGACGCAAACTTAGGCAGCCGTTTGAGGTCAAGGCGGCTGAATTTGGACCGAAAAATCGGCGCCGACCTTTCACCGACCTAGATGGTTTCCAATATTAGACTTCGTTTCAGATTGAAAAGAAAAATAAAAGGGGTGCAACACGAGGACTTCCGGAGGTCACCCATCCTAATACTACTCGCCCAAGCATGCTTAAGCTGCGGAGTTGATGGGATCCGGTGCATTAGTGCTGGTATGATCGCACCGTTAGTACATGACTCGCGATTCCATATATCCTTTTGTTCGGAAATTTCGAGTGGCTGGCCGTGGGACCCACATGATTGGTTGGTATTTTTCTCTAACGGAAAGTGCATCGTGGATGACGTAGAACACAGCAAAAAGTTAAAAAAAAAAAAAAAAAAAACCAAGCGAAAAGACCGTATCCCAACTCTTTTTCGGCCGCAAACTTAGGCAGCCGTTTGAGGGTCAAGACGGCTGAATTTGGATCGAAAAATGCATAGCGACCTATCACCGACCTAGATGGTTTCCAATATTAGACTTCGTTTCAGATTGAAAAAGAAAAAATAAAAAGGGGTGCAACACGAGGACTTCCCGGGAGGTCACCCATCCTAGTACTACTCTCGCCCAAGCACGCTTAACTGCGGAGTTCTGATGGGATCCGGTGCATTAGTGCTGGTATGATCGCACCAGTTAGTACATGACTCGCGATTCCATATATCCTTTTGTTCGGAAATTTCGGGTGGCTGGCCGTGGGACCCACATGATTGGTTGGTATTTTTCTCGCGGAAAGTGCATCGTGGATGGCGTAGAACACAGCAAAAGTTAAAAAAAACCAAGCGAAAAGACCATTATCGACTCTTTTTGGACGCAAACTTGGTGCCGTTTGAGGTCAAGACGGCTGAATTTGGACCCGAAAAATCGCGCCGACCTTTCACCGACCTAGATGGTTTCTGGGGCTTTCCGAAATGGTGCTATGGGCGTCGTAGTTCCACACGGTTCAAAAGTTATGGGGTTTCCAATATTAGACTTCGTTTGAGTTGAAAAGAAAAATAAAAGGGGTGCAACCACGAGGACTTCCGGAGGTCACCCATCCTAATACTACTCGCCCAAGCAGCTTAGCTGCGGAGTTGATGGGATCGGTGCATTAGTGCTGGTATGATGCATCCGTTAGTACATGACTTCGCGATTCCATATATCCTTTTGTTGGAAATTTGAGTGGCTGGCGTGGGACCCATGATTGGTTGGTATTTTTCTCTAGCGGAAGTGCATCGTGGATGGCGTAGAACACAGCAAAAAGTTAAAAAAAAAACCAGCGAAAAGGCCGTATCCCAACTCTTTTTCGGACGCAAACTTAGGCAGCCGTTTGAGGGTCGAGCGGCTGAATTTGGACCGAAAAATCGCCGACCTTTCACCGACCTAGATGGTTTACGGGGCTTTCGAAATGGTGCTATGGCGTCGTAGTTCCACCACGGTTCAAAAGTTATGGGGTTTCCAATATTGGGCTTCGTTTGAGTTGAAAAGAAAAATAAAAGGGGTGCAACCACGAGGACTTCAGGAGGTCACCCATCCTAGTACTACTCGCCCAAGCACGCTTAACTGCGGAGTTCTGATGGGATCCGGTGCATTAGTGCTGGTATGATCGCATCCGTTAGTACATGACTCGCGATTCCATATATCCTTTTGTTCGGAAATTTCGAGTGGCTGGCCGTGGGACCCACATGATTGGTTGGTATTTTTCTCTAACGGAAAGTGCATCGTGGATGACGTAGAACACAGCAAAAAGTTAAAAAAAACAAGCGAAAAGACCGTATCCCAACTCTTTTTCGGACGCAAACTTAGGCAGCCGTTTGAGGTCAGGCGGCTGAATTTGGACCCGAAAAATCGCGCCGACCTTTCACCGACCTAGATGGTTTCTGGGGCTTTCCGAAATGGTGCTATGGGCGTCGTAGTTCCACACGGTTCAAAAGTTATGGGGTTTCCAATATTAGACTTCGTTTGAGTTGAAAAGAAAAATAAAAGGGGTGCAACGAGGACTTCGGGAGGTCACCCATCCTAGTACTACTCTCGCCCAAGCACGCTTAACTGCGGAGTTCTGATGGGATCCGGTGCATTAGTGCTGGTATGATCGCACCAGTTAGTACATGACTCGCGATTCCATATATCCTTTTGTTCGGAAATTTCGAGTGGCTGGCCGTGGGACCCACATGATTGGTTGGTATTTTTCTCTAACGGAAAGTGCATCGTGGATGACGTAGAACACAGCAAAAAGTTAAAAAAAAAAAAAAAAAAAACCAAGCGAAAAGACCGTATCGACTCTTTTTGGACGCAAACTTAGGCAGCCGTTTGAGGTCAGGCGGCTGAATTTGGACCGAAAAATCGGCGCCGACCTTTCACCGACCTAGATGGTTTTGGGGCTTTCGAAATGGTGCTATGGCGTCGTAGTTCCACGGTTCAAAAGTTATGGGGTTTCCAATATTAGACTCGTTTCAGATTGAAAAAGAAAAAATAAAAAGGGGTGCAACACGAGGACTTCCCGGGAGGTCACCCATCCTAGTACTACTCTCGCCCAAGCACGCTTAACTGCGGAGTTCTGATGGGATCCGGTGCATTAGTGCTGGTATGATCGCACCCGTTAGTACATGACTCGCGATTCCATATATCCTTTTGTTGGAATTTGAGTGGCTGGCCGTGGGACCCACATGATTGGTTGGTATTTTTCTCTAACGGAAAGTGCATCGTGGATGACGTAGAACACAGCAAAAAGTAAAAAAAAAAAAACCAAGCGAAAAGACCGTATCCCAACTCTTTTTCGGGCCGCAAACTTAGGCAGCCGTTTGAGGTCAAGGCGGCTGAATTTGGACCGAAAAATCGGCGCCGACCTTTCACCGACCTAGATGGTTTCCAATATTAGACTTCGTTTCAGATTGAAAAGGAAAAATAAAAGGGGTGCAACACGAGGACTTCGGGAGGTCACCCATCTAGTACTACTCTCGCCCAAGCACGCTTAACTGCGGAGTTCTGATGGGATCCGGTGCATTAGTGCTGGTATGATCGCACCCGTTAGTACATGACTCGCGATTCCATATATCCTTTTGTTCGGAAATTTCGAGTGGATGGGCGTGGGACCCACAAGATTGGTTGGTATTTTTCTCTAGCGGAAAGTGCATCGTGGATGGCGAGAACACAGCAAAAGTTAAAAAAAAAAACCAGCGAAAAGACCGTATCAACTCTTTTTCGGACGCAAACCGGTGCCGTTTGAGGTCAAGGCGGCTGAATTTGGACCGAAAAATGCGCCGACCTTTCACCGACCTAGATGGTTTGGGGCTTTCGAAATGGTGCTATGGGCGTCGTAGTTCCACCGGTTCAAAAGTTATGGGGTTTCCAATATTAGACTTCGTTTCAGATTGAAAAGAAAAATAAAAGGGGTGCAACGAGGACTTCCGGAAGGTCACCCATCCTAATACTACTCGCCCAAGCATGCTTAAGCTGCGGAGTTGATGGGATCCGGTGCATTAGTGCTGGTATGATCGCACCGTTAGTACATGACTTCGCGATTCCATATATCCTTTTGTTGGAATTTGGTGGCTGGCGTGGGACCCACAAGATTGGTTGGTATTTTTCTCTACGGAAAGTGCATCGTGGATGGCGTAGAACACAGCAAAAGTTAAAAAAAAACCAGCGAAAAGGCCGTATCGACTCTTTTTGGACGCAAACTTAGGCAGCCGTTTGAGGTCAAGGCGGCTGAATTTGGACCGAAAAATCGCCGACCTTTCACCGACCTAGATGGTTTGGGGCTTTCGAAATGGTGCTATGGCGTCGTAGTTCCACCGCGGTTCAAAAGTTATGGGGTTTCCAATATTGGACTTCGTTTGATTGAAAAGAAAAAATAAAAGGGGTGCAACGAGGACTTCGGAGGTCACCCATCCTAGTACTACTCGCCCAAGCAGCTTAACTGCGGAGTTCGATGGGATCGGTGCATTAGTGCTGGTATGATGCACCGTTAGTACATGACTTCAGCGATTCCATATATCCTTTTGTTCGGAAATTTGAGTGGATGGGCGTGGGACCCACATGATTGGTTGGTATTTTTCTCGCGGAAAGTGCATCGTGGATGGCGAGAACACAGCAAAAGTTAAAAAAAAAAAAAAAAAAGGGGTGCAACCGAGGACTTCGGGAGGTCACCCATCTAGTACTACTCTCGCCCAAGCAGCTTAACTGCGGAGTTCGATGGGATCGGTGCATTAGTGCTGGTATGATCGCATCCGTTAGTACATGACTGCGATTCCATATATCCTTTTGTTGGAAATTTCAGTGGCTGGCGTGGGACCCACATGATTGGTTGGTATTTTTCTCGCGGAAAGTGCATAAGTGGATGGCGTGGGACCCACAAGATTGGTTGGTATTTTTCTCTAGCGGAAAGTGCATCGTGGATGGCGAGAACACAGCAAAAGTCAAAAAACAAAAACCAAGCGAAAAGACCGTATCAACTCTTTTTGGACGCAAACTTAGGCAGCCGTTTGAGGTCAAGGCGGCTGAATTTGGATCGAAAAATGCATAGCGACCTATCACCGACCTAGATGGTTTACGGGGCTTTCGAAATGGTGCTATGGTCGTAGTTCCACGGTTCAAAAGTTATGGGGTTTCCAATATTAGACTCGTTTCAGATTGAAAAAGAAAAATAAAAGGGGTGCAACGAGGACTTCCGGAGGTCACCCATCCTAGTACTACTCTCGCCCAAGCATGCTTAGCTGCGGAGTTGATGGGATCCGGTGCATTAGTGCTGGTATGATGCATCCGTTAGTACATGACTTCAGCGATTCCATATATCCTTTTGTTCGGAAATTTGAGTGGATGGGCGTGGGACCCACAAGATTGGTTGGTATTTTTCTCTAGCGGAAAGTGCATCGTGGATGACGTAGAACACAGCAAAAAGTTAAAAAAAAAAAAAAAGCGAAAAGACCGTATCCCAACTCTTTTTTCGGGCCGCAAACTTCGGGTGCCCGTTTGAGGGTCAAGACGGCTGAATTTGGACCCGAAAAATCGCGCCGACCTTTCACCGACCTAGATGGTTTCCAATATTAGACTTCGTTTCAGATTGAAAAGGAAAAATAAAAGGGGTGCAACCACGAGGACTTCCGGAGGTCACCCATCCTAGTACTACTCTCGCCCAAGCATGCTTAGCTGCGGAGTTCGATGGGATCCGGTGCATTAGTGCTGGTATGATGCATCCGTTAGTACATGACTTCGCGATTCCATATATCCTTTTGTTCGGAAATTTCGAGTGGATGGGCGTGGGACCCACAAGATTGGTTGGTATTTTTCTCTAACGGAAAGTGCATCGTGGATGACGTAGAACACAGCAAAAAGTTAAAAAAAAAAAAAACCAAGCGAAAAGGCCGTATCGACTCTTTTTGGACGCAAACTTAGGCAGCCGTTTGAGGGTCAAGGCGGCTGAATTTGGACCGAAAAATCGCCGACCTTTCACCGACCTAGATGGTTTTGGGGCTTTCGAAATGGTGCTATGGCGTCGTAGTTCCACCGCGGTTCAAAAGTTATGGGGTTTCCAATATTAGACTTCGTTTCAGATTGAAAAGAAAAATAAAAGGGGTGCAACACGAGGACTTCGGAGGTCACCCATCCTAGTACTACTCGCCCAAGCATGCTTAAGCTGCGGAGTTCTGATGGGATCCGGTGCATTAGTGCTGGTATGATCGCTTCCGTTAGTACATGACTTCAGCGATTCCATATATCCTTTTGTTGGAAATTTGAGTGGATGGGCGTGGGACCCACAAGATTGGTTGGTTCTCTAGCGGAAAGTGCATCGTGGATGACGAGAACACAGCAAAAAGTTAAAAAAAAAAAACCAAGCGAAAAGACCGTATCCCAACTCTTTTTTCGGGCCGCAAACTTCGGGTGCCCGTTTGAGGGTCAAGACGGCTGAATTTGGACCCGAAAAATCGCGCCGACCTTTCACCGACCTAGATGGTTTCCAATATTAGACTCGTTTCAGATTGAAAAAGAAAAAATAAAAAGGGGTGCAACACGAGGACTTCCCGGGAGGTCACCCATCCTAGTACTACTCTCGCCCAAGCACGCTTAACTGCGGAGTTCTGATGGGATCCGGTGCATTAGTGCTGGTATGATCGCACCGTTAGTACATGACTCGCGATTCCATATATCCTTTTGTTCGGAAATTTCGAGTGGCTGGCCGTGGGACCCACATGATTGGTTGGTATTTTTCTCTAACGGAAAGTGCATCGTGGATGACGTAGAACACAGCAAAAAGTTAAAAAAAAAACCAAGCGAAAAGACCGTATCCCAACTCTTTTTTCGGGCCGCAAACTTCGGGTGCCCGTTTGAGGGTCAAGACGGCTGAATTTGGACCCGAAAAATCGCGCCGACCTTTCACCGACCTAGATGGTTTCTGGGGCTTTCCGAAATGGTGCTATGGGCGTCGTAGTTCCACACGGTTCAAAAGTTATGGGGTTTCCAATATTAGACTCGTTTCAGATTGAAAAGAAAAATAAAAGGGGTGCAACACGAGGACTTCCCGGGAGGTCACCCATCCTAGTACTACTCTCGCCCAAGCACGCTTAACTGCGGAGTTCTGATGGGATCCGGTGCATTAGTGCTGGTATGATCGCATCCGTTAGTACATGACTCGCGATTCCATATATCCTTTTGTTCGGAAATTTCGAGTGGCTGGCCGTGGGACCCACATGATTGGTTGGTATTTTTCTCTAACGGAAAGTGCATCGTGGATGACGTAGAACACAGCAAAAAGTTAAAAAAAACCAAGCGAAAAGACCGTATCCCAACTCTTTTTCGGACGCAAACTTGGTGCCGTTTGAGGTCAGGCGGCTGAATTTGGATCGAAAAATGCATAGCGACCTATCACCGACCTAGATGGTTTCCAATATTAGACTTCGTTTCAGATTGAAAAGGAAAAATAAAAGGGGTGCAACACGAGGACTTCGGGAGGTCACCCATCCTAGTACTACTCGCCCAAGCATGCTTAGCTGCGGAGTTCGATGGGATCCGGTGCATTAGTGCTGGTATGATCGCATCCGTTAGTACATGACTTCAGCGATTCCATATATCCTTTTGTTCGGAAATTTGAGTGGATGGGCGTGGGACCCACAAGATTGGTTGGTATTTTTCTCTAGCGGAAGTGCATCGTGGATGGCGTAGAACACAGCAAAAGTTAAAAAAAACCAGCGAAAAGGCCGTATCGACTCTTTTTGGACGCAAACTTGGTGCCGTTTGAGGTCAGGCGGCTGAATTTGGACCGAAAAATCGCCGACCTTTCACCGACCTAGATGGTTTCCAATATTGGGCTTCGTTTCAGATTGAAAAGAAAAATAAAAGGGTGCAACACGAGGACTTCCGGAGGTCACCCATCCTAATACTACTCGCCCAAGCATGCTTAAGCTGCGGAGTTCGATGGGATCCGGTGCATTAGTGCTGGTATGATCGCACCGTTAGTACATGACTTCGCGATTCCATATATCCTTTTGTTCGGAAATTTGAGTGGCTGGCCGTGGGACCCACATGATTGGTTGGTATTTTTCTCTAACGGAAAGTGCATCGTGGATGACGTAGAACACAGCAAAAAGTTAAAAAAAAAAGCGAAAAGACCGTATCCCAACTCTTTTTCGGACGCAAACCGGTGCCGTTTGAGGTCGAAGCGGCTGAATTTGGACCCGAAAAATCGCGCCGACCTTTCACCGACCTAGATGGTTTCTGGGGCTTTCCGAAATGGTGCTATGGGCGTCGTAGTTCCACACGGTTCAAAAGTTATGGGGTTTCCAATATTAGACTTCGTTTGATTGAAAAGAAAAATAAAAGGGTGCAACGAGGACTTCGGAGGTCACCCATCCTAGTACTACTCTCGCCCAAGCATGCTTAGCTGCGGAGTTGATGGGATCCGGTGCATTAGTGCTGGTATGATGCATCCGTTAGTACATGACTTCGCGATTCCATATATCCTTTTGTTGGAAATTTGGTGGCTGGCGTGGGACCCACATGATTGGTTGGTATTTTTCTCTAGCGGAAGTGCATCGTGGATGGCGTAGAACACAGCAAAAGTCAAAAAAAAAAAAACAAAAACCAAGCGAAAAGACCGTATCCCAACTCTTTTTCGGACGCAAACTTAGGCAGCCGTTTGAGGTCAAGGCGGCTGAATTTGGATCGAAAAATGCATAGCGACCTATCACCGACCTAGATGGTTTGGGGCTTTCGAAATGGTGCTATGGTCGTAGTTCCACGGTTCAAAAGTTATGGGGTTTCAATATTAGACTTCGTTTGATTGAAAAGAAAAAATAAAAGGGGTGCAACGAGGACTTCGGAGGTCACCCATCCTAATACTACTCGCCCAAGCATGCTTAGCTGCGGAGTTCTGATGGGATCGGTGCATTAGTGCTGGTATGATCGCACCGTTAGTACATGATTCGCGATTCCATATATCCTTTTGTTGGAAATTTCAGTGGCTGGCGTGGGACCCACAAGATTGGTTGGTATTTTTCTCTAGCGGAAGTGCATCGTGGATGGCGAGAACACAGCAAAAGTCAAAAAACAAAAACCAAGCGAAAAGACCAT
>CM028691.1:55985159-56051193 GCA_016771965.1 Brassica carinata
TCAGAACTCCGCGATTAAGTTTGCTTGGTAGTGCTAGTATGGGTGACCTCCGGAAGTCCTCGTGTTGCACCTTTTTATTTTTCTTTTCAATCTGAAGCGAGTCTAATATTGGAAACCCCATAACTTTTGAACCGTGTGGAACTCGGCGTTCACAGAACCATTTGGAAAGCCCAGAAACCATCTAGGTGGGTGACAGGTCGTCGCGATTTTTGGTCAAAATTCAGCCGTCTTGACCCTCAAGCGGGCTGCTGAAGTTCGCGGCCGAAAAAAGTTGCGATCGCGGTCTTTTAAGCGGTATTTTTTACTTTTGTTGTGTTCTACCTCATCCACGATGCACTTTCCGTTAGACAAAAACCAACCAATCATGTGGGTCCCCACGCCCATCCACTCAAATTTTGAACAAAGGATATATGGAATCGCGAGTCATGTACTGGCGGGTGCGATCATACCAGCACTAATGCACCGGATCCCATCAGAACTCTGCGATTAAGTTTGCTTGGCGAGTAGTGCTAGTATGGGTGACCTCGGGAAGTCCTCGTGTTGCACCTTTTTATTTTTCTTTTCAATCTGAAGCGAGTCTAATATTGGAAACCCCATAACTTTTGAACCGTGTGGAACTCGGCGTTCACAGAACCATTTGGAAAGCCCAGAAACCATCTAGGTCGGTGATAGGTCGTCGCGATTTTTGGTCCAAATTCAGCCGTCTTGACCCTCAAGCGGGCTGCTGAAGTTTGCGGCCGAAAAAAGTTGCGATCGCGGTCTTTTAAGCTTGGTATTTTTTACTTTTGTTGTGTTACCTCATCCACGATGCACTTTCCGTTAGACAAAAACCAACCAATCATGTGGGTCCCCGCCCATCCACTCAAATTTTGAACAAAAGGATAGATGGAATCGCGAGTCATGTACTAGCGGATGCGATCATACCAGCACTAATGCACGGATCCCATCAGAACTCTGCAGTTAAGTTTGCTTGGTGAGAGTAGTGCTAGTATGGGTGACCTCGGGAAGTCCTCGTGTTGCACCCTTTTATTTTTCTTTTCAATCTGAAGCGAGTCTAATATTGGAAACCCCATAACTTTTGAACCGTGTGGAACTCTGGCCCACAGCAACATTTGGAAAGCCCGAAACCATCTAGGTGGGTGACAGGTCGTCGCGATTTTTGGTCAAAATTCAGCCGTCTTGACCCTCAAGCGGGCTGCTGAAGTTCGCGGCCGAAAAAAGTTGCGATCGCGGTCTTTTAAGCGGTATTTTTTACTTTTGTTGTGTTCTACCTCATCCACGATGCACTTTCCGTTAGACAAAAACCAACCAATCATGTGGGTCCCCGCCCATCCACTCGAAATTTTGAACAAAGGATAGATGGAATCGCGAGTCATGTACTGGCGGGTGCGATCATACCAGCACTAATGCACGGATCCCATCAGAACTCCGCGGTTAAGTTTGCTTGGTGAGAGTAGTGCTAGTATGGGTGACCTCCGGAAGTCCTCGTGTTGCACCTTTTTATTTTTCTTTTCAATCTGAAGCGAGTCTAATATTGGAAACCCCATAACTTTTGAACCGTGTGGAACTCTGGCCCACAGCAACATTTGGAAAGCCCAGAAACCATCTAGGTGGGTGACAGGTCGTCGCGATTTTTGGTCAAAATTCAGCCGTCTTGACCCTCAAGCGGGCTGCTGAAGTTCGCGGCCGAAAAAAGTTGCGATCGCGGTCTTTTAAGCGGTATTTTTTACTTTTGTTGTGTTCTACCTCATCCACGATGCACTTTCCGTTAGACCAAAAACCAACCAATCATGTGGGTCCCCACGCCATCCACTCAAATTTTGAACAAAGGATATATGGAATCGCGAGTCATGTACTGGCGGGTGCGATCATACCAGCACTAATGCACGGATCCCATCAGAACTCTGCGATTAAGTTTGCTTGGTAGTGCTAGTATGGGTGACCTCGGGAAGTCCTCGTGTTGCACCTTTTATTTTTCTTTTCAATCGAAGCGAGTCTAATATTGGAAACCCCATAACTTTTGAACCGTGTGGAACTCGGCGTTCACAGAACCATTTGGAAAGCCCAGAAACCATCTAGGTGGTGACAGGTCGTCGCGATTTTTGGGTCAAAATTCAGCCGTCTTGACCCTCAAGCGGGCTGCTGAAGTTCGCGGCCGAAAAAAGTTGCGATCGCGGTCTTTTAAGCTTGGTATTTTTTTTTACTTTTGTTGTGTTCTACCTCATCCGATGCACTTTCCGTTAGACAAAAACCAACCAATCATGTGGGTCCCCGCGCCCATCCACTCAAAATTTTGAACAAAAGGATAGATGGAATCGCGAGTCATGTACTGGCGGGTGCGATCATACCAGCACTAATGCACGGATCCCATCAGAACTCTGCGATTAAGTTTGCTTGGTGAGAGTAGTGCTAGTATGGGTGACCTCGGGAAGTCCTCGTGTTGCACCTTTTATTTTTCTTTTCAATCTGAAGCGAGTCTAATATTGGAAACCCCATAACTTTTGAACCGTGTGGAACTCGGCGTTCACAGAACCATTTGGAAAGCCCGAAACCATCTAGGTGGTGACAGGTCGTCGCGATTTTTGGTCAAAATTCAGCCGTCTTGACCCTCAAGCGGGCTGCTGAAGTTCGCGGCCGAAAAAAGTTGCGATCGCGGTCTTTTAAGCTTGGTATTTTTTTTACTTTTGTTGTGTTCTACCTCATCCGATGCACTTTCCGTTAGACAAAAACCAACCAATCATGTGGGTCCCCGCCCATCCACTCAAATTTTGAACAAAAGGATATATGGAATCGCGAGTCATGTACTGGCGGGTGCGATCATACCAGCACTAATGCACGGATCCCATCAGAACTCTGCAGTTAAGTTTGCTTGGCGAGAGTAGTGCTAGTATGGGTGACCTCGGAAGTCCTCGTGTTGCACCCTTTTATTTTTCTTTTCAATCTGAAGCGAGTCTAATATTGGAAACCCCATAACTTTTGAACCGTGTGGAACTCGGCGTTCACAGAACCATTTGGAAAGCCCAGAAACCATCTAGGTCGGTGACAGGTCGTCGCGATTTTTGGTCAAAATTCAGCCGTCTTGACCCTCAAGCGGGCTGCTGAAGTTTGCGGCCGAAAAAAGTTGCTATCGCGGTCTTTTAAGCGGTATTTTTTTTACTTTTGTTGTGTTCTACCTCATCCGCGATGCACTTTCCGTTAGACAAAAACCAACCAATCATGTGGGTCCCCGCGCCCATCCACTCAAATTTTGAACAAAGGATATATGGAATCGCGAGTCATGTACTGGCAGATGCGATCATACCAGCACTAATGCACGGATCCCATCAGAACTCCGCGATTAAGTTTGCTTGGTGAGAGTAGTACTAGTATGGGTGACCTCGGGAAGTCCTCGTGTTGCACCCTTTTATTTTTCTTTTCAATCGAAGCGAGTCTAATATTGGAAACCCCATAACTTTTGAACCGTGTGGAACTACGACGCCCATAGCACCATTTCGGAAAGCCCCAGAAACCATCTAGGTCGGTGAAAGGTCGGTAGCGATTTTTGGTCAAAATTCAGCCGTCTTGACCCTCAAGCGGGCTGCTGAAGTTTGCGGCCGAAAAAAGTTGCGATCGCGGTCTTTTAAGCGGTATTTTTTTACTTTTGTTGTGTTCTACCTCATCCGATGCACTTTCCGTTAGACCAAAAACCAACCAATCATGTGGGTCCCCGCCCATCCACTCGAAATTTTGAACAAAAGGATAGATGGAATCGCGAGCCATGTACTGGCGGGTGCGATCATACCAGCACTAATGCGGATCCCATCAGAACTCCGCGGTTAAGTTTGCTTGGCGAGAGTAGTGCTAGTATGGGTGACCTCCGGAAGTCCTCGTGTTGCACCTTTTTATTTTTCTTTTCAATCTGAAGCGAGTCTAATATTGGAAACCCCATAACTTTTGAACCGTGTGGAACTCGGCGTTCACAGAACCATTTGGAAAGCCCGAAACCATCTAGGTCGGTGACAGGTCGTCGCGATTTTTGGTCAAAATTCAGCCGTCTTGACCCTCAAGCGGGCTGCTGAAGTTCGCGGCCGAAAAAAGTTGCTATCGCGGTCTTTTAAGCTTGGTATTTTTTACTTTTGTTGTGTTCTACCTCATCCCGCGATGCACTTTCCGTTAGACAAAAACCAACCAATCATGTGGGTCCCCGCGCCCATCCACTCAAATTTTGAACAAAAGGATATATGGAATCGCGAGTCATGTACTGGCAGATGCGATCATACCAGCACTAATGCACGGATCCCATCAGAACTCCGCGGTTAAGTTTGCTTGGCGAGTAGTGCTAGTATGGGTGACCTCGGGAAGTCCTCGTGTTGCACCCTTTTATTTTTCTTTTCAATCTGAAGCGAGTCTAATATTGGAAACCCCATAACTTTTGAACCGTGTGGAACTCGGCGTTCACAGAACCATTTGGAAAGCCCAGAAACCATCTAGGTCGGTGACAGGTCGTCGCGATTTTTCGGTCAAAATTCAGCCGTCTTGACCCTCAAGCGGGCTGCTGAAGTTCGCGGCCGAAAAAAGTTGCGATCGGTCTTTTAAGCTTGGTATTTTTTACTTTTGTTGTGTTCTACCTCATCCGATGCACTTTCCGTTAGACAAAAACCAACCAATCATGTGGGTCCCCGCCCATCCACTCGAAATTTTGAACAAAGGATAGATGGAATCGCGAGCCATGTACTGGCGGGTGCGATCATACCAGCACTAATGCACGGATCCCATCAGAACTCTGCAGTTAAGTTTGCTTGGGCGAGAGTAGTACTAGGATGGGTGACCTCCCGGGAAGTCCTCGTGTTGCACCCCTTTTTATTTTTTCTTTTTCAATCTGAAACGAGTCTAATATTGGAAACCCCATAACTTTTGAACCGTGTGGAACTACGACGCCCATAGCACCATTTCGGAAAGCCCCAGAAACCATCTAGGTCGGTGATAGGTCGGCGCGATTTTTCGGGTCCAAATTCAGCCGTCTTGACCCTCAAACGGGCACCCGAAGTTTGCGGCCCGAAAAAAGTTGCTATCGCGGTCTTTTAAGCTTGGTATTTTTTACTTTTGTTGTGTTCTACCTCATCCCGCGATGCACTTTCCGTTAGACAAAAACCAACCAATCATGTGGGTCCCCAGCCCATCCACTCAAAATTTTCGAACAAAAGGATATATGGAATCGCGAGCCATGTACTGGCGGGTGCGATCATACCAGCACTAATGCACGGATCCCATCAGAACTCCGCGATTAAGTTTGCTTGGCGAGTAGTGCTAGTATGGGTGACCTCCGGAAGTCCTCGTGTTGCACCCTTTTATTTTTCTTTTCAATCTGAAGCGAGTCTAATATTGGAAACCCCATAACTTTTGAACCGTGTGGAACTCGGCCCACAGCAACATTTGGAAAGCCCGAAACCATCTAGGTGGGTGACAGGTCGTCGCGATTTTTGGTCAAAATTCAGCCGTCTTGACCCTCAAGCGGGCTGCTGAAGTTTGCGGCCGAAAAAAGTTGCGATCGCGGTCTTTTAAGCTTGGTATTTTTTACTTTTGTTGTGTTCTACCTCATCCACGATGCACTTTCCGTTAGACAAAAACCAACCAATCATGTGGGTCCCCGCCCATCCACTCGAAATTTTGAACAAAAGGATAGATGGAATCGCGAGCCATGTACTGGCGGGTGCGATCATACCAGCACTAATGCACGGATCCCATCAGAACTCTGCAGTTAAGTTTGCTTGGTGAGAGTAGTACTAGATGGGTGACCTCGAGGAAGTCCTCGTGTTGCACCTTTTTATTTTTTCTTTTTCAATCTGAAACGAGTCTAATATTGGAAACCCCATAACTTTTGAACCGTGTGGAACTCGGCCCACAGCAACATTTGGAAAGCCCGAGAAACCATCTAGGTGGGTGACAGGTCGTCGCGATTTTTGGGTCCAAATTCAGCCGTCTTGACCCTCAAGCGGGCTGCTGAAGTTCGCGGCCGAAAAAAGTTGCGATCGCGGTCTTTTAAACGGTATTTTTTACTTTTGTTGTGTTCTACCTCATCCGATGCACTTTCCGTTAGACAAAAACCAACCAATCATGTGGGTCCCCAGCCCATCCACTCGAAATTTTGAACAAAAGGATAGATGGAATCGCGAGCCATGTACTGGCGGGTGCGATCATACCAGCACTAATGCACGGATCCCATCAGAACTCCGCGATTAAGTTTGCTTGGCGAGTAGTGCTAGTATGGGTGACCTCGGAAGTCCTCGTGTTGCACCCTTTTATTTTTCTTTTCAATCTGAAGCGAGTCTAATATTGGAAACCCCATAACTTTTGAACCGTGTGGAACTCGGCGTTCACAGAACCATTTGGAAAGCCCGAAACCATCTAGGTGGGTGACAGGTCGTCGCGATTTTTGGGTCAAAATTCAGCCGTCTTGACCCTCAAGCGGGCTGCTGAAGTTCGCGGCCGAAAAAAGTTGCGATCGCGGTCTTTTAAGCTTGGTATTTTTTACTTTTGTTGTGTTCTACCTCATCCCGCGATGCACTTTCCGTTAGACAAAAACCAACCAATCATGTGGGTCCCCAGCCCATCCACTCAAATTTTGAACAAAAGGATATATGGAATCGCGAGTCATGTACTGGCGGGTGCGATCATACCAGCACTAATGCACGGATCCCATCAGAACTCTGCGGTTAAGTTTGCTTGGCGAGAGTAGTGCTAGTATGGGTGACCTCGGGAAGTCCTCGTGTTGCACCTTTTTATTTTTCTTTTCAATCTGAAGCGAGTCTAATATTGGAAACCCCATAACTTTTGAACCGTGTGGAACTCGGCGTTCACAGAACCATTTGGAAAGCCCGAAACCATCTAGGTGGGTGACAGGTCGTCGCGATTTTTGGGTCCAAATTCAGCCGTCTTGACCCTCAAACGGCTGCTGAAGTTCGCGGCCGAAAAAAGTTGCGATCGCGGTCTTTTAAGCTTGGTATTTTTTTACTTTTGTTGTGTTCTACCTCATCCACGATGCACTTTCCGTTAGACAAAAACCAACCAATCATGTGGGTCCCCGCCCATCCACTCGAAATTTTGAACAAAGGATATATGGAATCGCGAGTCATGTACTGGCGGGTGCGATCATACCAGCACTAATGCACGGATCCCATCAGAACTCCGCGATTAAGTTTGCTTGGCGAGAGTAGTGCTAGTATGGGTGACCTCCGAAGTCCTCGTGTTGCACCTTTTTATTTTTTTTTTTACTTTTGTTGTGTTCTACCTCATCCACGATGCACTTTCCGTTAGACAAAAACCAACCAATCATGTGGGTCCCCAGCCCATCCACTCAAATTTTGAACAAAAGGATAGATGGAATCGCGAGTCATGTACTGGCGGGTGCGATCATACCAGCACTAATGCGGATCCCATCAGAACTCTGCAGTTAAGTTTGCTTGGCGAGTAGTGCTAGTATGGGTGACCTCGGAAGTCCTCGTGTTGCACCTTTTTATTTTTCTTTTCAATCTGAAGCGAGTCTAATATTGGAAACCCCATAACTTTTGAACCGTGTGGAACTCGGCGCCCACAGAACCATTTGGAAAGCCCAGAAACCATCTAGGTCGGTGACAGGTCGTCGCGATTTTTGGTCAAAATTCAGCGTCTTGACCCTCAAGCGGGCTGCTGAAGTTTGCGGCCGAAAAAAGTTGCGATCGCGGTCTTTTAAGCTTGGTATTTTTTTACTTTTGTTGTGTTCTACCTCATCCACGATGCACTTTCCGTTAGACAAAAACCAACCAATCATGTGGGTCCCACGGCCAGCCACTCGAAATTTTGAACAAAAGGATAGATGGAATCGCGAGCCATGTACTGGCGGGTGCGATCATACCAGCACTAATGCACGGATCCCATCAGAACTCCGCGGTTAAGTTTGCTTGGCGAGAGTAGTACTAGGATGGGTGACCTCCGGAAGTCCTCGTGTTGCACCCTTTTATTTTTCTTTTCAATCTGAAGCGAGTCTAATATTGGAAACCCCATAACTTTTGAACCGTGTGGAACTCGGCGCCCACAGCAACATTTGGAAAGCCCGAAACCATCTAGGTCGGTGATAGGTCGTCGCGATTTTTGGGTCAAAATTCAGCCGTCTTGACCCTCAAGCGGGCTGCTGAAGTTTGCGGCCGAAAAAAGTTGCGATCACGGTCTTTTAAGCTTGGTATTTTTTACTTTTGTTGTGTTCTACCTCATCCACGATGCACTTTCCGTTAGACAAAAAACAACCAATCATGTGGGTCCCCACGCCCATCCACTCGAAATTTTTGAACAAAAGGATAGATGGAATCGCGAGCCATGTACTGGCGGGTGCGATCATACCAGCACTAATGCACGGATCCCATCAGAACTCCATGATTAAGTTTGCTTGGCGAGTAGTGCTAGTATGGGTGACCTCGGGAAGTCCTCGTGTTGCACCCTTTTATTTTTCTTTTCAATCTGAAGCGAGTCTAATATTGGAAACCCCATAACTTTTGAACCGTGTGGAACTCGGCGTTCACAGAACCATTTGGAAAGCCCGAAACCATCTAGGTGGGTGACAGGTCGTCGCGATTTTTGGTCAAAATTCAGCCGTCTTGACCCTCAAGCGGGCTGCTGAAGTTCGCGGCCCGAAAAAAGTTGCGATCGGTCTTTTAAGCTTGGTATTTTTTTACTTTTGTTGTGTTCTACCTCATCCACGATGCACTTTCCGTTAGACAAAAACCAACCAATCATGTGGGTCCCCGCCCATCCACTCAAATTTTGAACAAAAGGATATATGGAATCGCGAGTCATGTACTGGCGGGTGCGATCATACCAGCACTAATGCGGATCCCATCAGAACTCCGCGAGTTAAGTTTGCTTGGGTGAGAGTAGTGCTAGTATGGGTGACCTCGGGAAGTCCTCGTGTTGCACCTTTTTATTTTTCTTTTCAATCTGAAGCGAGTCTAATATTGGAAACCCCATAACTTTTGAACCGTGTGGAACTCGGCGCCCACAGCAACATTTCGAAAGCCCGAAACCATCTAGGTCGGTGACAGGTCGTCAGCGATTTTTGGTCAAAATTCAGCCGTCTTGACCCTCAAGCGGGCTGCTGAAGTTCGCGGCCGAAAAAAGTTGCGATCGCGGTCTTTTAAGCGGTATTTTTTACTTTTGTTGTGTTCTACCTCATCCCGCGATGCACTTTCCGTTAGACAAAAACCAACCAATCATGTGGGTCCCCACGCCCATCCACTCGAAATTTTTGAACAAAAGGATATATGGAATCGCGAGTCATGTACTGGCGGGTGCGATCATACCAGCACTAATGCACGGATCCCATCAGAACTCGCAGTTAAGTTTGCTTGGTAGAGTAGTGCTAGTATGGGTGACCTCGGGAAGTCCTCGTGTTGCACCCCTTTTTATTTTTTCCTTTTCAATCTGAAACGAGTCTAATATTGGAAACCCCATAACTTTTGAACCGTGTGGAACTACGACGCCCATAGCACCATTTCGGAAAGCCCCAGAAACCATCTAGGTGGGTGACAGGTCGACGCGATTTTTCGGTCAAAATTCAGCCGTCTTGACCCTCAAGCGGGCTGCTGAAGTTTGCGGCCGAAAAAAGTTGCGATCGCGGTCTTTTAAGCGGTATTTTTTTACTTTTGTTGTGTTCTACCTCATCCACGATGCACTTTCCGTTAGACCAAAAACCAACCAATCATGTGGGTCCCCGCCCATCCACTCAAAATTTTCGAACAAAAGGATAGATGGAATCGCGAGCCATGTACTGGCGGGTGCGATCATACCAGCACTAATGCACGGATCCCATCAGAACTCGCAGTTAAGTTTGCTTGGCGAGTAGTACTAGTATGGGTGACCTCGGGAAGTCCTGTGTTGCACCTTTTTATTTTTCTTTTCAATCTGAAGCGAGTCTAATATTGGAAACCCCATAACTTTTGAACCGTGTGGAACTCGGCGTTCACAGAACCATTTGGAAAGCCCGAAACCATCTAGGTGGGTGACAGGTCGTCGCGATTTTTGGTCAAAATTCAGCGTCTTGACCCTCAAACGGCTGCTGAAGTTCGCGACCCGAAAAAAGTTGCGATCGCGGTCTTTTAAGCTTGGTATTTTTTTACTTTTGTTGTGTTCTACCTCATCCGATGCACTTTCCGTTAGACAAAAAACCAACCAATCATGTGGGTCCCCGCGCCCATCCACTCGAAATTTTTGAACAAAGGATATATGGAATCGCGAGTCATGTACTAACGGTGCGATCATACCAGCACTAATGCACGGATCCCATCAGAACTCTGCGATTAAGTTTGCTTGGCGAGAGTAGTACTAGGATGGGTGACCTCAGGAAGTCCTCGTGTTGCACCTTTTTATTTTTCTTTTCAATCTGAAACGAAGTCTAATATTGGAAACCCCATAACTTTTGAACCGCGGTGGAACTACGACGCCCATAGCACCATTTGGAAAGCCCGAGAAACCATCTAGGTGGGTGACAGGTCGTCGCGATTTTTGGTCAAAATTCAGCGTCTTGACCCTCAAGCGGGCTGCTGAAGTTTGCGGCCGAAAAAAGTTGCTATCGCGGTCTTTTAAGCTTGGTATTTTTTTTTTTTCAATCTGAAACGAAGTCTAATATTGGAAACCCCATAACTTTTGAACCGGTGGAACTACGACGCCCATAGCACCATTTCGAAAGCCCGAAACCATCTAGGTCGGTGATAGGTCGCCGCGATTTTTCGGTCCAAATTCAGCCGCCTTGACCTCAAACGGCTGCTGAAGTTTGCGGCCGAAAAAAGTTGCGATCGCGGTCTTTTAAGCTTGGTATTTTTTTACTTTTGTTGTGTTCTACCTCATCCACGATGCACTTTCCGCTAGACAAAAACCAACCAATCATGTGGGTCCCCACGCCCATCCACTCAAATTTTGAACAAAAGGATATATGGAATCGCGAGCCATGTACTGGCGGGTGCGATCATACCAGCACTAATGCACGGATCCCATCAGAACTCTGCGGTTAAGTTTGCTTGGCGAGAGTAGTGCTAGTATGGGTGACCTCCGGGAAGTCCTCGTGTTGCACCTTTTTATTTTTCTTTTCAATCTGAAGCGAGTCTAATATTGGAAACCCCATAACTTTTGAACCGTGTGGAACTCGGCGCCCACAGCAACATTTGGAAAGCCCGAAACCATCTAGGTGGGTGACAGGTCGTCGCGATTTTTGGGTCAAAATTCAGCGTCTTGACCCTCAAGCGGGCTGCTGAAGTTTGCGGCCGAAAAAAGTTGCGATCGCGGTCTTTTAAGCTTGGTATTTTTTTACTTTTGTTGTGTTCTACCTCATCCACGATGCACTTTCCGTTAGACCAAAAACCAACCAATCATGTGGGTCCCCAGCCCATCCACTCGAAATTTTGAACAAAGGATAGATGGAATCGCGAGCCATGTACTGGCGGGTGCGATCATACCAGCACTAATGCACGGATCCCATCAGAACTCTGCGGTTAAGTTTGCTTGGCGAGAGTAGTGCTAGTATGGGTGACCTCCGGGAAGTCCTCGTGTTGCACCTTTTTATTTTTCTTTTCAATCTGAAGCGAGTCTAATATTGGAAACCCCATAACTTTTGAACCGTGTGGAACTCGGCGCCCACAGCAACATTTGGAAAGCCCGAAACCATCTAGGTGGGTGACAGGTCGTCGCGATTTTTGGTCCAAATTCAGCCGTCTTGACCCTCAAGCGGGCTGCTGAAGTTTGCGGCCGAAAAAAGTTGCGATCGGTCTTTTAAGCGGTATTTTTTTACTTTTGTTGTGTTCTACCTCATCCGATGCACTTTCCGTTAGACCAAAAACCAACCAATCATGTGGGTCCCCGCCCATCCACTCGAAATTTTGAACAAAGGATAGATGGAATCGCGAGCCATGTACTGGCGGGTGCGATCATACCAGCACTAATGCACGGATCCCATCAGAACTCTGCGATTAAGTTTGCTTGGCGAGTAGTGCTAGTATGGGTGACCTCAGGAAGTCCTCGTGTTGCACCCTTTTTATTTTTCTTTTCAATCTGAAGCGAGTCTAATATTGGAAACCCCATAACTTTTGAACCGTGTGGAACTCGGCGTTCACAGAACCATTTGGAAAGCCCGAAACCATCTAGGTGGGTGACAGGTCGTCGCGATTTTTGGGTCAAAATTCAGCGTCTTGACCCTCAAGCGGGCTGCTGAAGTTTGCGGCCGAAAAAAGTTGCGATCGGTCTTTTAAGCGGTATTTTTTTTACTTTTGTTGTGTTCTACCTCATCCACGATGCACTTTCCGTTAGACAAAAAACCAACCAATCATGTGGGTCCCCGCCCATCCACTCAAATTTTGAACAAAGGATATATGGAATCGCGAGTCATGTACTAGCGGATGCGATCATACCAGCACTAATGCGGATCCCATCAGAACTCTGCAGTTAAGTTTGCTTGGTGAGAGTAGTGCTAGTATGGGTGACCTCGGGAAGTCCTCGTGTTGCACCTTTTTATTTTTCTTTTCAATCTGAAACGAAGTCTAATATTGGAAACCCCATAACTTTTGAACCGTGTGGAACTCGGCGCCCACAGCAACATTTGGAAAGCCCAGAAACCATCTAGGTCGGTGATAGGTCGTCGCGATTTTTGGTCCAAATTCAGCCGTCTTGACCCTCAAGCGGGCTGCTGAAGTTTGCGGCCGAAAAAAGTTGCGATCGCGGTCTTTTAAGCGGTATTTTTTTACTTTTGTTGTGTTCTACCTCATCCGATGCACTTTCCGTTAGACAAAAAACCAACCAATCATGTGGGTCCCCACGCCCATCCACTCGAAATTTTGAACAAAGGATAGATGGAATCGCGAGCCATGTACTGGCGGGTGCGATCATACCAGCACTAATGCACGGATCCCATCAGAACTCTGCGATTAAGTTTGCTTGGGTGAGAGTAGTACTAGTATGGGTGACCTCCGGGAAGTCCTCGTGTTGCACCTTTTTATTTTTCTTTTCAATCTGAAGCGAGTCTAATATTGGAAACCCCATAACTTTTGAACCGTGTGGAACTCGGCGTTCCACAGAACCATTTGGAAAGCCCAGAAACCATCTAGGTGGGTGACAGGTCGTCAGCGATTTTTGGTCAAAATTCAGCCGTCTTGACCCTCAAGCGGGCTGCTGAAGTTCGCGGCCGAAAAAAGTTGCGATCGCGGTCTTTTAAGCGGTATTTTTTTACTTTTGTTGTGTTCTACCTCATCCACGATGCACTTTCCGTTAGACAAAAACCAACCAATCATGTGGGTCCCCAGCCCATCCACTCGAAATTTTGAACAAAGGATATATGGAATCGCGAGTCATGTACTGGCGGGTGCGATCATACCAGCACTAATGCACGGATCCCATCAGAACTCCATGATTAAGTTTGCTTGGTAGAGTAGTGCTAGTATGGGTGACCTCCGGGAAGTCCTCGTGTTGCACCCTTTTATTTTTCTTTTCAATCTGAAGCGAGTCTAATATTGGAAACCCCATAACTTTTGAACCGTGTGGAACTCGGCGCCCACAGAACCATTTGGAAAGCCCAGAAACCATCTAGGTGGGTGACAGGTCGTCGCGATTTTTGGTCAAAATTCAGCCGTCTTGACCCTCAAGCGGGCTGCTGAAGTTCGCGGCCGAAAAAAGTTGCTATCGCGGTCTTTTAAGCGGTATTTTTTACTTTTGTTGTGTTCTACCTCATCCACGATGCACTTTCCGTTAGACAAAAACCAACCAATCATGTGGGTCCCCGCCCATCCACTCCAAATTTTCAACAAAAGGATATATGGAATCGCGAGTCATGTACTGGCGGGTGCGATCATACCAGCACTAATGCGGATCCCATCAGAACTCTGCAGTTAAGTTTGCTTGGTAGAGTAGTGCTAGTATGGGTGACCTCCGGAAGTCCTCGTGTTGCACCCTTTTATTTTTCTTTTCAATCTGAAGCGAGTCTAATATTGGAAACCCCATAACTTTTGAACCGTGTGGAACTCGGCGCCCACAGCAACATTTGGAAAGCCCGAAACCATCTAGGTCGGTGATAGGTCGTCGCGATTTTTCGGTCAAAATTCAGCCGTCTTGACCCTCAAGCGGGCTGCTGAAGTTTGCGGCCGAAAAAAGTTGCGATCGGTCTTTTAAGCTTGGTATTTTTTACTTTTGTTGTGTTCTACCTCATCCGATGCACTTTCCGTTAGACCAAAAACCAACCAATCATGTGGGTCCCCAGCCCATCCACTCGAAATTTTGAACAAAAGGATAGATGGAATCGCGAGTCATGTACTAACGGTGCGATCATACCAGCACTAATGCACCGGATCCCATCAGAACTCGCAGTTAAGTTTGCTTGGTGAGAGTAGTGCTAGTATGGGTGACCTCGGGAAGTCCTCGTGTTGCACCTTTTTATTTTTCTTTTCAATCTGAAGCGAGTCTAATATTGGAAACCCCATAACTTTTGAACCGTGTGGAACTCGGCGCCCACAGCAACATTTGGAAAGCCCAGAAACCATCTAGGTCGGTGATAGGTCGTCGCGATTTTTGGTCCAAATTCAGCCGTCTTGACCCTCAAGCGGGCTGCTGAAGTTCGCGGCCGAAAAAAGTTGCGATCGGTCTTTTAAGCGGTATTTTTTTACTTTTGTTGTGTTCTACCTCATCCACGATGCACTTTCCGTTAGACCAAAAACCAACCAATCATGTGGGTCCCCGCCCATCCACTCGAAATTTCGAACAAAAGGATAGATGGAATCGCGAGTCATGTACTAGCGGATGCGATCATACCAGCACTAATGCACGGATCCCATCAGAACTCTGCGATTAAGTTTGCTTGGTAGTGCTAGTATGGGTGACCTCGGAAGTCCTCGTGTTGCACCTTTTTATTTTTCTTTTCAATCTGAAGCGAGTCTAATATTGGAAACCCCATAACTTTTGAACCGCGGTGGAACTACGACGCCCATAGCACCATTTGGAAAGCCCGAAACCATCTAGGTCGGTGATAGGTCGTCGCGATTTTTCGGATCCAAATTCAGCCGTCTTGACCCTCAAGCGGGCTGCTGAAGTTTGCGGCCGAAAAAAGTTGCTATCGCGGTCTTTTAAGCTTGGTATTTTTTACTTTTGTTGTGTTCTACCTCATCCGATGCACTTTCCGTTAGACCAAAAACCAACCAATCATGTGGGTCCCCGCCCATCCACTCAAATTTTGAACAAAGGATAGATGGAATCGCGAGCCATGTACTGGCGGGTGCGATCATACCAGCACTAATGCACGGATCCCATCAGAACTCCGCGATTAAGTTTGCTTGGCGAGAGTAGTGCTAGTATGGGTGACCTCAGGAAGTCCTCGTGTTGCACCTTTTTATTTTTCTTTTCAATCTGAAACGAAGTCTAATATTGGAAACCCCATAACTTTTGAACCGTGTGGAACTCGGCGTTCACAGAACCATTTGGAAAGCCCGAAACCATCTAGGTCGGTGACAGGTCGTCGCGATTTTTCGGTCAAAATTCAGCCGTCTTGACCCTCAAGCGGGCTGCTGAAGTTTGCGGCCGAAAAAAGTTGCGATCGCGGTCTTTTAAGCGGTATTTTTTTACTTTTGTTGTGTTCTACCTCATCCACGATGCACTTTCCGTTAGACAAAAAACAACCAATCATGTGGGTCCCCGCCCATCCACTCGAAATTTTGAACAAAAGGATAGATGGAATCGCGAGTCATGTACTGGCGGGTGCGATCATACCAGCACTAATGCACGGATCCCATCAGAACTCTGCAGTTAAGTTTGCTTGGCGAGAGTAGTGCTAGTATGGGTGACCTCCGGAAGTCCTCGTGTTGCACCCTTTTATTTTTCTTTTCAATCAAACGAAGTCTAATATTGGAAACCCCATAACTTTTGAACCGTGTGGAACTCGGCGTTCACAGAACCATTTGGAAAGCCCGAAACCATCTAGGTGGGTGACAGGTCGTCAGCGATTTTTGGTCAAAATTCAGCCGTCTTGACCCTCAAGCGGGCTGCTGAAGTTCGCGGCCGAAAAAAGTTGCGATCGGTCTTTTAAGCGGTATTTTTTTTTTTTTACTTTTTGTTGTGTTCTACCTCATCCACGATGCACTTTCCGTTAGACAAAAACCAACCAATCATGTGGGTCCCCGCCCATCCACTCAAATTTTGAACAAAAGGATATATGGAATCGCGAAGTCATGTACTAACGGTGCGATCATACCAGCACTAATGCACGGATCCCATCAGAACTCCTGATTAAGTTTGCTTGGCGAGTAGTGCTAGTATGGGTGACCTCGGGAAGTCCTCGTGTTGCACCCTTTTATTTTTCTTTTCAATCTGAAGCGAGTCTAATATTGGAAACCCCATAACTTTTGAACCGTGTGGAACTCGGCGCCCACAGAACCATTTGGAAAGCCCGAAACCATCTAGGTGGGTGACAGGTCGTCAGCGATTTTTGGTCAAAATTCAGCGTCTTGACCCTCAAGCGGGCTGCTGAAGTTTGCGGCCGAAAAAAGTTGCGATCGCGGTCTTTTAAGCGGTATTTTTTTACTTTTGTTGTGTTCTACCTCATCCACGATGCACTTTCCGTTAGACCAAAAACCAACCAATCATGTGGGTCCCCACGCCCATCCACTCGAAATTTTGAACAAAGGATATATGGAATCGCGAGCCATGTACTGGCAGGTGCGATCATACCAGCACTAATGCACGGATCCCATCAGAACTCCGCGGTTAAGTTTGCTTGGTAGTGCTAGTATGGGTGACCTCCGGAAGTCCTCGTGTTGCACCCTTTTATTTTTCTTTTCAATCTGAAGCGAGTCTAATATTGGAAACCCCATAACTTTTGAACCGTGTGGAACTCGGCGTTCACAGAACCATTTCGAAAGCCCGAAACCATCTAGGTCGGTGACAGGTCGTCAGCGATTTTTGGTCAAAATTCAGCCGTCTTGACCCTCAAGCGGGCTGCTGAAGTTTGCGGCCGAAAAAAGTTGCTATCGCGGTCTTTTAAGCTTGGTATTTTTTTACTTTTGTTGTGTTCTACCTCATCCCGCGATGCACTTTCCGTTAGACAAAAACCAACCAATCATGTGGGTCCCCGCCCATCCACTCAAATTTTGAACAAAGGATATATGGAATCGCGAGTCATGTACTGGCGGGTGCGATCATACCAGCACTAATGCACGGATCCCATCAGAACTCCGCGATTAAGTTTGCTTGGGTGAGAGTAGTACTAGTATGGGTGACCTCGGGAAGTCCTCGTGTTGCACCCTTTTATTTTTCTTTTCAATCTGAAGCGAGTCTAATATTGGAAACCCCATAACTTTTGAACCGTGTGGAACTCGGCGTTCACAGAACCATTTGGAAAGCCCGAAACCATCTAGGTCGGTGACAGGTCGTCGCGATTTTTGGTCAAAATTCAGCCGTCTTGACCCTCAAGCGGGCACCGAAGTTCGCGGCCGAAAAAAGTTGCGATCGCGGTCTTTTAAGCGGTATTTTTTTACTTTTGTTGTGTTCTACCTCATCCCGCGATGCACTTTCCGTTAGACAAAAAACAACCAATCATGTGGGTCCCCGCCCATCCACTCAAATTTTGAACAAAGGATATATGGAATCGCGAGTCATGTACTAACGGTGCGATCATACCAGCACTAATGCGGATCCCATCAGAACTCCGCGATTAAGTTTGCTTGGGTGAGAGTAGTACTAGTATGGGTGACCTCCCGAAGTCCTCGTGGTTGCACCCTTTTATTTTTCTTTTCAATCGAAGCGAGTCTAATATTGGAAACCCCATAACTTTTGAACCGTGGAACTACGACGCCCATAGCACCATTTGGAAAGCCCGAAACCATCTAGGTCGGTGACAGGTCGTCGCGATTTTTGGTCAAAATTCAGCCGCCTTGACCTCAAACGGCTGCTGAAGTTCGCGACCCGAAAAAAGTTGCTATCGCGGTCTTTTAAGCTTGGTATTTTTTTACTTTTGTTGTGTTCTACCTCATCCGATGCACTTTCCGTTAGACCAAAAACCAACCAATCATGTGGGTCCCCAGCCCATCCACTCAAATTTTGAACAAAGGATATATGGAATCGCGAGTCATGTACTAGCGGATGCGATCATACCAGCACTAATGCACCGGATCCCATCAGAACTCCGCGATTAAGTTTGCTTGGCGAGAGTAGTACTAGTATGGGTGACCTCCCGAAGTCCTCGTGTTGCACCTTTTTATTTTTCTTTTCAATCTGAAGCGAGTCTAATATTGGAAACCCCATAACTTTTGAACCGTGGAACTACGACGCCCATAGCACCATTTGGAAAGCCCGAAACCATCTAGGTCGGTGAAAGGTCGGTAGCGATTTTTGGTCAAAATTCAGCCGTCTTGACCCTCAAGCGGGCTGCTGAAGTTCGCGACCCGAAAAAAGTTGCGATCGGTCTTTTAAGCGGTATTTTTTTACTTTTGTTGTGTTCTACCTCATCCACGATGCACTTTCCGTTAGACAAAAACCAACCAATCATGTGGGTCCCCGCCCATCCACTCAAATTTTGAACAAAGGATATATGGAATCGCGAGTCATGTACTGGCAGGTGCGATCATACCAGCACTAATGCACGGATCCCATCAGAACTCTGCGATTAAGTTTGCTTGGCGAGTAGTGCTAGTATGGGTGACCTCGGGAAGTCCTCGTGTTGCACCTTTTTATTTTTCTTTTCAATCTGAAGCGAGTCTAATATTGGAAACCCCATAACTTTTGAACCGTGTGGAACTCGGCGTTCACAGAACCATTTGGAAAGCCCAGAAACCATCTAGGTCGGTGAAAGGTCGGTAGCGATTTTTGGTCAAAATTCAGCCGTCTTGACCCTCAAACGGCTGCTGAAGTTTGCGGCCGAAAAAAGTTGCGATCGGTCTTTTAAGCGGTATTTTTTACTTTTGTTGTGTTCTACCTCATCCCGCGATGCACTTTCCGCTAGACAAAAACCAACCAATCATGTGGGTCCCCGCCCATCCACTCGAAATTTCGAACAAAGGATATATGGAATCGCGAAGTCATGTACTAACGGTGCGATCATACCAGCACTAATGCGGATCCCATCAGAACTCTGCAGTTAAGTTTGCTTGGTAGTGCTAGTATGGGTGACCTCAGGAAGTCCTCGTGTTGCACCTTTTTATTTTTCTTTTCAATCAAACGAAGTCTAATATTGGAAACCCCATAACTTTTGAACCGTGGAACTACGACGCCCATAGCACCATTTGGAAAGCCCGAAACCATCTAGGTCGGTGACAGGTCGTCGCGATTTTTGGTCAAAATTCAGCGTCTTGACCCTCAAACGGCTGCTGAAGTTTGCGGCCGAAAAAAGTTGCGATCGGTCTTTTAAGCTTGGTATTTTTTACTTTTGTTGTGTTCTACCTCATCCCGCGATGCACTTTCCGCTAGACAAAAACCAACCAATCATGTGGGTCCCACGGCCAGCCACTCGAAATTTCGAACAAAGGATATATGGAATCGCGAGTCATGTACTAACGGTGCGATCATACCAGCACTAATGCGGATCCCATCAGAACTCCGCGATTAAGTTTGCTTGGGTGAGAGTAGTACTAGGATGGGTGACCTCGGAAGTCCTCGTGTTGCACCTTTTTATTTTTCTTTTCAATCTGAAGCGAGTCTAATATTGGAAACCCCATAACTTTTGAACCGTGTGGAACTCTGGCGCCCATAGCACCATTTGGAAAGCCCAGAAACCATCTAGGTCGGTGACAGGTCGTCAGCGATTTTTGGTCCAAATTCAGCCGTCTTGACCCTCAAGCGGGCTGCTGAAGTTTGCGGCCGAAAAAGAGTTGGGATCACGGTCTTTTAAGCTTGGTATTTTTTACTTTTGTTGTGTTCTACCTCATCCACGATGCACTTTCCGTTAGACAAAAACCAACCAATCATGTGGGTCCCCACGCCCATCCACTCGAAATTTTGAACAAAGGATATATGGAATCGCGAGTCATGTACTGGCGGGTGCGATCATACCAGCACTAATGCACGGATCCCATCAGAACTCTGCGATTAAGTTTGCTTGAAGTAGTGCTAGTATGGGTGACCTCCGGAAGTCCTCGTGTTGCACCCTTTTATTTTTCTTTTCAATCTGAAGCGAGTCTAATATTGGAAACCCCATAACTTTTGAACCGTGTGGAACTCGGCGTTCACAGAACCATTTGGAAAGCCCGAAACCATCTAGGTGGGTGACAGGTCGTCGCGATTTTTGGTCAAAATTCAGCGTCTTGACCCTCAAGCGGGCTGCTGAAGTTCGCGGCCCGAAAAAAGTTGCGATCGCGGTCTTTTAAGCTTGGTATTTTTTTTACTTTTGTTGTGTTCTACCTCATCCACGATGCACTTTCCGTTAGACAAAAACCAACCAATCATGTGGGTCCCCAGCCCATCCACTCGAAATTTTGAACAAAAGGATAGATGGAATCGCGAGTCATGTACTAACGGTGCGATCATACCAGCACTAATGCGGATCCCATCAGAACTCCGCGATTAAGTTTGCTTGGCGAGTAGTACTAGGATGGGTGACCTCAGGAAGTCCTCGTGTTGCACCTTTTTATTTTTCTTTTCAATCGAAGCGAGTCTAATATTGGAAACCCCATAACTTTTGAACCGTGTGGAACTCGGCGTTCACAGAACCATTTGGAAAGCCCGAAACCATCTAGGTCGGTGACAGGTCGTCGCGATTTTTGGTCAAAATTCAGCCGTCTTGACCCTCAAGCGGGCTGCTGAAGTTTGCGGCCGAAAAAAGTTGCGATCACGGTCTTTTAAGCGGTATTTTTTACTTTTGTTGTGTTCTACCTCATCCACGATGCACTTTCCGTTAGACCAAAAACCAACCAATCATGTGGGTCCCACGGCCAGCCACTCGAAATTTTGAACAAAGGATATATGGAATCGCGAGTCATGTACTAACGGGTGCGATCATACCAGCACTAATGCGGATCCCATCAGAACTCTGCGGTTAAGTTTGCTTGGCGAGAGTAGTACTAGGATGGGTGACCTCGGAAGTCCTCGTGTTGCACCTTTTTATTTTTTTACTTTTGTTGTGTTCTACCTCATCCACGATGCACTTTCCGTTAGACCAAAAACCAACCAATCATGTGGGTCCCCGCCCATCCACTCAAATTTTGAACAAAAGGATATATGGAATCGCGAGTCATGTACTGGCGGGTGCGATCATACCAGCACTAATGCGGATCCCATCAGAACTCCGCAGTTAAGTTTGCTTGGTGAGAGTAGTGCTAGTATGGGTGACCTCGGGAAGTCCTCGTGGTTGCACCCTTTTATTTTTCTTTTCAATCTGAAGCGAGTCTAATATTGGAAACCCCATAACTTTTGAACCGTGTGGAACTCGGCGTTCACAGAACCATTTGGAAAGCCCAGAAACCATCTAGGTCGGTGATAGGTCGTCGCGATTTTTGGTCCAAATTCAGCCGTCTTGACCCTCAAGCGGGCTGCTGAAGTTTGCGGCCGAAAAAAGTTGCGATCGCGGTCTTTTAAGCTTGGTATTTTTTACTTTTGTTGTGTTCTACCTCATCCACGATGCACTTTCCGTTAGACCAAAAACCAACCAATCATGTGGGTCCCCGCCCATCCACTCGAAATTTTGAACAAAGGATATATGGAATCGCGAGTCATGTACTGGCGGGTGCGATCATACCAGCACTAATGCACGGATCCCATCAGAACTCTGCGGTTAAGTTTGCTTGGCGAGAGTAGTGCTAGTATGGGTGACCTCGGGAAGTCCTCGTGTTGCACCCTTTTATTTTTCTTTTCAATCTGAAGCGAGTCTAATATTGGAAACCCCATAACTTTTGAACCGTGTGGAACTCGGCGTTCACAGAACCATTTGGAAAGCCCGAAACCATCTAGGTCGGTGACAGGTCGTCGCGATTTTTGGTCAAAATTCAGCCGTCTTGACCCTCAAACGGCTGCTGAAGTTCGCGGCCGAAAAAAGTTGCGATCGGTCTTTTAAGCTTGGTATTTTTTACTTTTGTTGTGTTCTACCTCATCCGATGCACTTTCCGCTAGACAAAAACCAACCAATCATGTGGGTCCCCGCCCATCCACTCAAATTTTGAACAAAGGATAGATGGAATCGCGAGCCATGTACTGGCGGGTGCGATCATACCAGCACTAATGCGGATCCCATCAGAACTCTGCGATTAAGTTTGCTTGAAGTAGTGCTAGTATGGGTGACCTCAGGAAGTCCTCGTGTTGCACCCTTTTATTTTTCTTTTCAATCGAAGCGAGTCTAATATTGGAAACCCCATAACTTTTGAACCGTGGAACTACGACGCCCATAGCACCATTTCGAAAGCCCGAAACCATCTAGGTCGGTGAAAGGTCGGTAGCGATTTTTGGTCAAAATTCAGCCGTCTTGACCCTCAAGCGGGCTGCTGAAGTTTGCGGCCGAAAAAAGTTGCGATCGGTCTTTTAAGCTTGGTATTTTTTACTTTTGTTGTGTTCTACCTCATCCACGATGCACTTTCCGTTAGACCAAAAACCAACCAATCATGTGGGTCCCCGCCCATCCACTCAAATTTTGAACAAAGGATAGATGGAATCGCGAGTCATGTACTAGCGGTGCGATCATACCAGCACTAATGCGGATCCCATCAGAACTCCGCGGTTAAGTTTGCTTGGTAGAGTAGTGCTAGTATGGGTGACCTCGGGAAGTCCTCGTGTTGCACCCTTTTATTTTTCTTTTTCAATGCGAAGCGAGTCTAATATTGGAAACCCCATAACTTTTGAACCGTGTGGAACTCGGCGTTCACAGAACCATTTGGAAAGCCCGAAACCATCTAGGTCGGTGAAAGGTCGGTAGCGATTTTTGGTCCAAATTCAGCCGTCTTGACCCTCAAGCGGGCACCGAAGTTCGCGGCCGAAAAAAGTTGCGATCACGGTCTTTTAAGCGGTATTTTTTACTTTTGTTGTGTTCTACCTCATCCACGATGCACTTTCCGTTAGAAAAATACCAACCAATCATGTGGGTCCCACGGCCAGCCACTCGAAATTTCGAACAAAGGATATATGGAATCGCGAGTCATGTACTAGCGGATGCGATCATACCAGCACTAATGCGGATCCCATCAGAACTCCGCAGTTAAGTTTGCTTGGTAGAGTAGTGCTAGTATGGGTGACCTCGGGAAGTCCTCGTGTTGCACCTTTTTATTTTTCTTTTTCAATGCGAAGCGAGTCTAATATTGGAAACCCCATAACTTTTGAACCGTGTGGAACTCTGGCCCATAGCACCATTTGGAAAGCCCGAAACCATCTAGGTCGGTGAAAGGTCGGTAGCGATTTTTGGTCCAAATTCAGCCGTCTTGACCCTCAAGCGGGCTGCTGAAGTTCGCGGCCGAAAAAAGTTGCGATCACGGTCTTTTAAGCTTGGTATTTTTTACTTTTGTTGTGTTCTACCTCATCCACGATGCACTTTCCGTTAGAAAAATACCAACCAATCATGTGGGTCCCACGGCCAGCCACTTTCGAAATTTCGAACAAAAGGATATATGGAATCGCGAGTCATGTACTAGCGGATGCGATCATACCAGCACTAATGCGGATCCCATCAGAACTCCGCGGTTAAAGCGTGCTTGGCGAGAGTAGTACTAGGATGGGTGACCTCGGGAAGTCCTCGTGTTGCACCCTTTTATTTTTCTTTTCAATCAAACGAAGTCTAATATTGGAAACCCCATAACTTTTGAACCGTGTGGAACTCGGCGTTCACAGAACCATTTCGAAAGCCCGAAACCATCTAGGTCGGTGAAAGGTCGGTAGCGATTTTTGGTCAAAATTCAGCCGTCTTGACCCTCAAGCGGGCACCGAAGTTCGCGGCCGAAAAAAGTTGCGATCACGGTCTTTTAAGCTTGGTATTTTTTACTTTTGTTGTGTTCTACCTCATCCGATGCACTTTCCGTTAGAAAAATACCAACCAATCATGTGGGTCCCACGGCCAGCCACTCGAAATTTCCGAACAAAAGGATATATGGAATCGCGAGTCATGTACTAGCGGATGCGATCATACCAGCACTAATGCACGGATCCCATCAGAACTCCGCGATTAAAGCGTGCTTGGCGAGTAGTACTAGGATGGGTGACCTCCGGAAGTCCTCGTGTTGCACCTTTTTATTTTTCTTTTCAATCTGAAGCGAGTCTAATATTGGAAACCCCATAACTTTTGAACCGTGTGGAACTCTGGCCCATAGCACCATTTCGAAAGCCCGAAACCATCTAGGTCGGTGAAAGGTCGGTAGCGATTTTTGGTCAAAATTCAGCCGTCTTGACCCTCAAACGGCTGCTGAAGTTTGCGGCCGAAAAAAGTTGCGATCACGGTCTTTTAAGCTTGGTATTTTTTACTTTTGTTGTGTTCTACCTCATCCCGCGATGCACTTTCCGTTAGAGAAAATACCAACCAATCATGTGGGTCCCGGCCAGCCACTCGAAATTTCGAACAAAAGGATATATGGAATCGCGAGTCATGTACTAGCGGATGCGATCATACCAGCACTAATGCACGGATCCCATCAGAACTCCGCGGTTAAAGCGTGCTTGGCGAGTAGTACTAGGATGGGTGACCTCGGGAAGTCCTCGTGTTGCACCCTTTTATTTTTCTTTTTCAATGCGAAGCGAGTCTAATATTGGAAACCCCATAACTTTTGAACCGTGTGGAACTCTGGCGCCCATAGCACCATTTGGAAAGCCCGAAACCATCTAGGTCGGTGAAAGGTCGGTAGCGATTTTTGGTCAAAATTCAGCCGTCTTGACCCTCAAGCGGGCACCGAAGTTCGCGGCCCGAAAAAGAGTTGGGATCACGGTCTTTTAAACGGTATTTTTTACTTTTGTTGTGTTCTACCTCATCCACGATGCACTTTCCGTTAGAAAAATACCAACCAATCATGTGGGTCCCCGCGCCCATCCACTCGAAATTTCGAACAAAGGATATATGGAATCGCGAGTCATGTACTAGCGGATGCGATCATACCAGCACTAATGCGGATCCCATCAGAACTCCGCGATTAAAGCGTGCTTGGCGAGTAGTACTAGGATGGGTGACCTCGAGGAAGTCCTCGTGTTGCACCCTTTTATTTTTCTTTTCAATCTGAAGCGAGTCTAATATTGGAAACCCCATAACTTTTGAACCGTGTGGAACTCGGCGTTCACAGAACCATTTGGAAAGCCCGAAACCATCTAGGTGGGTGACAGGTCGTCGCGATTTTTGGTCAAAATTCAGCCGTCTTGACCCTCAAGCGGGCTGCTGAAGTTTGCGGCCGAAAAAAGTTGCGATCACGGTCTTTTAAGCTTGGTATTTTTTACTTTTGTTGTGTTCTACCTCATCCACGATGCACTTTCCGTTAGACAAAAACCAACCAATCATGTGGGTCCCCAGCCCATCCACTCAAATTTTGAACAAAGGATATATGGAATCGCGAGTCATGTACTGGCGGGTGCGATCATACCAGCACTAATGCACGGATCCCATCAGAACTCCGCAGTTAAGTTTGCTTGGTAGAGTAGTGCTAGTATGGGTGACCTCCGGAAGTCCTCGTGTTGCACCCTTTTATTTTTCTTTTCAATCTGAAGCGAGTCTAATATTGGAAACCCCATAACTTTTGAACCGTGTGGAACTCGGCGCCCACAGAACATTTGGAAAGCCCGAAACCATCTAGGTGGGTGACAGGTCGTCAGCGATTTTTGGTCCAAATTCAGCCGTCTTGACCCTCAAGCGGGCTGCTGAAGTTCGCGGCCGAAAAAAGTTGCGATCGCGGTCTTTTAAGCTTGGTATTTTTTTACTTTTGTTGTGTTCTACCTCATCCCGCGATGCACTTTCCGTTAGACAAAAACCAACCAATCATGTGGGTCCCCAGCCCATCCACTCGAAATTTTGAACAAAGGATATATGGAATCGCGAGTCATGTACTGGCGGGTGCGATCATACCAGCACTAATGCGGATCCCATCAGAACTCCGCGGTTAAGTTTGCTTGGTGAGTAGTGCTAGTATGGGTGACCTCGAGGAAGTCCTCGTGTTGCACCCTTTTATTTTTCTTTTCAATCTGAAGCGAGTCTAATATTGGAAACCCCATAACTTTTGAACCGTGTGGAACTCGGCGTTCCACAGAACCATTTGGAAAGCCCGAAACCATCTAGGTCGGTGATAGGTCGTCGCGATTTTTGGTCAAAATTCAGCCGTCTTGACCCTCAAGCGGGCTGCTGAAGTTCGCGGCCGAAAAAAGTTGCGATCGCGGTCTTTTAAGCGGTATTTTTTTACTTTTGTTGTGTTCTACCTCATCCACGATGCACTTTCCGTTAGACCAAAAACCAACCAATCATGTGGGTCCCCAGCCCATCCACTCGAAATTTTGAACAAAAGGATAGATGGAATCGCGAGCCATGTACTGGCGGGTGCGATCATACCAGCACTAATGCACGGATCCCATCAGAACTCGCAGTTAAGTTTGCTTGGCGAGTAGTGCTAGTATGGGTGACCTCGGGAAGTCCTCGTGTTGCACCCTTTTATTTTTCTTTTCAATCTGAAGCGAGTCTAATATTGGAAACCCCATAACTTTTGAACCGTGTGGAACTCGGCGTTCCACAGAACCATTTGGAAAGCCCAGAAACCATCTAGGTCGGTGAAAGGTCGGTAGCGATTTTTGGTCAAAATTCAGCCGTCTTGACCCTCAAACGGCTGCTGAAGTTCGCGACCCGAAAAAAGTTGCGATCGCGGTCTTTTAAGCTTGGTATTTTTTACTTTTGTTGTGTTCTACCTCATCCCGCGATGCACTTTCCGTTAGACAAAAAACAACCAATCATGTGGGTCCCGGCCAGCCACTCGAAATTTTGAACAAAGGATATATGGAATCGCGAGTCATGTACTGGCGGGTGCGATCATACCAGCACTAATGCGGATCCCATCAGAACTCCGCGATTAAGTTTGCTTGGCGAGTAGTACTAGGATGGGTGACCTCCCGAAGTCCTCGTGGTTGCACCCTTTTATTTTTCTTTTCAATCAAACGAAGTCTAATATTGGAAACCCCATAACTTTTGAACCGTGGAACTACGACGCCCATAGCACCATTTGGAAAGCCCGAAACCATCTAGGTCGGTGACAGGTCGTCGCGATTTTTGGTCAAAATTCAGCGTCTTGACCCTCAAGCGGGCACCGAAGTTCGCGGCCGAAAAAAGTTGCTATCGCGGTCTTTTAAGCTTGGTATTTTTTACTTTTGTTGTGTTCTACCTCATCCGATGCACTTTCCGTTAGAGAAAATACCAACCAATCATGTGGGTCCCCAGCCCATCCACTCAAATTTTGAACAAAGGATATATGGAATCGCGAGTCATGTACTAGCGGATGCGATCATACCAGCACTAATGCGGATCCCATCAGAACTCCGCGATTAAAGCGTGCTTGGCGAGTAGTACTAGGATGGGTGACCTCGGAAGTCCTCGTGTTGCACCTTTTTATTTTTCTTTTCAATCGAAGCGAGTCTAATATTGGAAACCCCATAACTTTTGAACCGTGGAACTACGACGCCCATAGCACCATTTGGAAAGCCCGAAACCATCTAGGTCGGTGACAGGTCGTCAGCGATTTTTGGTCAAAATTCAGCCGTCTTGACCCTCAAGCGGGCTGCTGAAGTTTGCGGCCGAAAAAAGTTGCGATCGGTCTTTTAAGCTTGGTATTTTTTACTTTTGTTGTGTTCTACCTCATCCACGATGCACTTTCCGTTAGACAAAAACCAACCAATCATGTGGGTCCCCGCCCATCCACTCAAATTTTGAACAAAGGATATATGGAATCGCGAGTCATGTACTGGCAGATGCGATCATACCAGCACTAATGCGGATCCCATCAGAACTCTGCAGTTAAGTTTGCTTGGCGAGTAGTGCTAGTATGGGTGACCTCGGGAAGTCCTCGTGTTGCACCTTTTTATTTTTCTTTTCAATCTGAAGCGAGTCTAATATTGGAAACCCCATAACTTTTGAACCGTGTGGAACTCGGCGTTCCACAGAACCATTTGGAAAGCCCGAAACCATCTAGGTCGGTGACAGGTCGTCGCGATTTTTGGTCAAAATTCAGCCGTCTTGACCCTCAAGCGGGCTGCTGAAGTTCGCGGCCGAAAAAAGTTGCTATCGCGGTCTTTTAAGCTTGGTATTTTTTTACTTTTGTTGTGTTCTACCTCATCCACGATGCACTTTCCGTTAGACAAAAAACCAACCAATCATGTGGGTCCCCGCCCATCCACTCAAATTTTGAACAAAGGATATATGGAATCGCGAGTCATGTACTGGCGGGTGCGATCATACCAGCACTAATGCGGATCCCATCAGAACTCTGCAGTTAAGTTTGCTTGAAGTAGTGCTAGTATGGGTGACCTCAGGAAGTCCTCGTGTTGCACCTTTTTATTTTTCTTTTTCAATGCGAAGCGAGTCTAATATTGGAAACCCCATAACTTTTGAACCGTGGAACTACGACGCCCATAGCACCATTTGGAAAGCCCGAAACCATCTAGGTCGGTGATAGGTCGTCGCGATTTTTGGTCAAAATTCAGCGTCTTGACCCTCAAGCGGGCTGCTGAAGTTCGCGACCCGAAAAAAGTTGCGATCGCGGTCTTTTAAACGGTATTTTTTTACTTTTGTTGTGTTCTACCTCATCCACGATGCACTTTCCGCTAGACAAAAACCAACCAATCATGTGGGTCCCACGGCCAGCCACTCGAAATTTCGAACAAAGGATATATGGAATCGCGAGTCATGTACTAACGGTGCGATCATACCAGCACTAATGCGGATCCCATCAGAACTCCGCGATTAAAGCGTGCTTGGCGAGTAGTACTAGGATGGGTGACCTCGGAAGTCCTCGTGTTGCACCTTTTTATTTTTCTTTTCAATCTGAAACGAAGTCTAATATTGGAAACCCCATAACTTTTGAACCGTGTGGAACTCGGCGTTCACAGAACCATTTCGAAAGCCCGAAACCATCTAGGTCGGTGACAGGTCGTCGCGATTTTTGGTCAAAATTCAGCCGTCTTGACCCTCAAGCGGGCACCGAAGTTCGCGGCCGAAAAAAGTTGCGATCGCGGTCTTTTAAACGGTATTTTTTTACTTTTGTTGTGTTCTACCTCATCCCGCGATGCACTTTCCGTTAGAGAAAATACCAACCAATCATGTGGGTCCCCACGCCCATCCACTCAAATTTTGAACAAAGGATAGATGGAATCGCGAGTCATGTACTAGCAGTGCGATCATACCAGCACTAATGCGGATCCCATCAGAACTCTGCGGTTAAGTTTGCTTGGCGAGTAGTGCTAGTATGGGTGACCTCGGAAGTCCTCGTGTTGCACCTTTTTATTTTTCTTTTCAATCTGAAGCGAGTCTAATATTGGAAACCCCATAACTTTTGAACCGTGTGGAACTCTGGCCCATAGCACCATTTGGAAAGCCCGAAACCATCTAGGTCGGTGATAGGTCGTCGCGATTTTTGGTCCAAATTAAGCCGTCTTGACCCTCAAACGGGCTGCTGAAGTTTGCGGCCCGGAAAAAAGTTGCGATGCGGTCTTTTACGCTTGGTATTTTTTTTTTACTTTTTGTTGTGTTCTACCTCATCCACGATGCACTTTCCGTTAGACCAAAAACCAACCAATCATGTGGGTCCCCGCCCATCCACTCAAAATTTTGAACAAAGGATATATGGAATCGCGAGTCATGTACTAGCGGGTGCGATCATACCAGCACTAATGCACGGATCCCATCAGAACTCCGCGATTAAGTTTGCTTGGGTGAGAGTAGTGCTAGTATGGGTGACCTCGGGAAGTCCTCGTGTTGCACCTTTTTATTTTTCTTTTCAATCTGAAGCGAGTCTAATATTGGAAACCCCATAACTTTTGAACCGTGTGGAACTCGGCGTTCACAGAACCATTTGGAAAGCCCAGAAACCATCTAGGTGGGTGACAGGTCGTCAGCGATTTTTGGTCAAAATTCAGCCGTCTTGACCCTCAAGCGGGCTGCTGAAGTTCGCGGCCGAAAAAAGTTGCGATCGCGGTCTTTTAAGCTTGGTATTTTTTTACTTTTGTTGTGTTCTACCTCATCCGATGCACTTTCCGTTAGACAAAAACCAACCAATCATGTGGGTCCCCAGCCCATCCACTCAAATTTTGAACAAAGGATATATGGAATCGCGAGTCATGTACTGGCGGGTGCGATCATACCAGCACTAATGCACGGATCCCATCAGAACTCCGCGATTAAGTTTGCTTGGTGAGAGTAGTGCTAGTATGGGTGACCTCGGGAAGTCCTGTGTTGCACCCTTTTTATTTTTCTTTTCAATCTGAAGCGAGTCTAATATTGGAAACCCCATAACTTTTGAACCGTGTGGAACTCGGCGTTCACAGAACCATTTCGGAAAGCCCGAAACCATCTAGGTCGGTGACAGGTCGTCAGCGATTTTTGGTCCAAATTCAGCCGTCTTGACCCTCAAGCGGGCACCGAAGTTCGCGGCCGAAAAAAGTTGCGATCGCGGTCTTTTAAGCTTGGTATTTTTTACTTTTGTTGTGTTCTACCTCATCCCGCGATGCACTTTCCGTTAGAAAAATACCAACCAATCATGTGGGTCCCCGCGCCCATCCACTCGAAATTTCGAACAAAGGATATATGGAATCGCGAGTCATGTACTAGCGGATGCGATCATACCAGCACTAATGCACGGATCCCATCAGAACTCCGCGATTAAAGCGTGCTTGGGCGAGAGTAGTACTAGGATGGGTGACCTCCCGGGAAGTCCTCGTGTTGCACCCCTTTTTATTTTTTCTTTTTCAATCTGAAACGAGTCTAATATTGGAAACCCCATAACTTTTGAACCGTGTGGAACTACGACGCCCATAGCACCATTTCGGAAAGCCCCAGAAACCATCTAGGTCGGTGAAAGGTCGGTGCAATTTTTCGGGTCCAAATTCAGCCGTCTTGACCCTCAAACGGGCTGCTGAAGTTCGCGGCCGAAAAAAGTTGCGATCACGGTCTTTTAAGCTTGGTATTTTTTACTTTTGTTGTGTTCTACCTCATCCACGATGCACTTTCCGTTAGACAAAAACCAACCAATCATGTGGGTCCCCAGCCCATCCACTCAAATTTTGAACAAAGGATATATGGAATCGCGAGTCATGTACTGGCGGGTGCGATCATACCAGCACTAATGCACGGATCCCATCAGAACTCTGCGGTTAAGTTTGCTTGGCGAGTAGTGCTAGTATGGGTGACCTCGGGAAGTCCTCGTGTTGCACCCTTTTTATTTTTCTTTTCAATCTGAAGCGAGTCTAATATTGGAAACCCCATAACTTTTGAACCGTGTGGAACTCGGCGCCCACAGAACCATTTGGAAAGCCCGAAACCATCTAGGTCGGTGACAGGTCGTCAGCGATTTTTGGTCAAAATTCAGCCGTCTTGACCCTCAAGCGGGCTGCTGAAGTTCGCGGCCGAAAAAAGTTGCGATCGCGGTCTTTTAAGCTTGGTATTTTTTACTTTTGTTGTGTTCTACCTCATCCGATGCACTTTCCGTTAGACAAAAACCAACCAATCATGTGGGTCCCCAGCCCATCCACTCAAATTTTGAACAAAGGATATATGGAATCGCGAGTCATGTACTAGCGGATGCGATCATACCAGCACTAATGCACGGATCCCATCAGAACTCTGCAGTTAAGTTTGCTTGGTGAGAGTAGTGCTAGTATGGGTGACCTCGAGGAAGTCCTCGTGTTGCACCCTTTTATTTTTCTTTTTCAATGCGAAGCGAGTCTAATATTGGAAACCCCATAACTTTTGAACCGTGTGGAACTCGGCGTTCACAGAACCATTTGGAAAGCCCGAAACCATCTAGGTCGGTGATAGGTCGTCGCGATTTTTGGTCCAAATTCAGCCGCCTTGACCCTCAAACGGGCTGCTGAAGTTCGCGGCCGAAAAAAGTTGCGATCACGGTCTTTTAAGCTTGGTATTTTTTTTACTTTTGTTGTGTTCTACCTCATCCACGATGCACTTTCCGTTAGACAAAAAACCAACCAATCATGTGGGTCCCCGCCCATCCACTCAAATTTTGAACAAAGGATATATGGAATCGCGAGTCATGTACTGGCGGGTGCGATCATACCAGCACTAATGCACGGATCCCATCAGAACTCGCGGTTAAGTTTGCTTGGCGAGTAGTGCTAGTATGGGTGACCTCCGGAAGTCCTCGTGTTGCACCTTTTTATTTTTCTTTTCAATCTGAAGCGAGTCTAATATTGGAAACCCCATAACTTTTGAACCGTGTGGAACTCGGCGCCCACAGAACCATTTGGAAAGCCCAGAAACCATCTAGGTCGGTGAAAGGTCGGTAGCGATTTTTGGTCAAAATTCAGCCGTCTTGACCCTCAAGCGGGCTGCTGAAGTTCGCGGCCGAAAAAAGTTGCGATCGCGGTCTTTTAAGCTTGGTATTTTTTTACTTTTGTTGTGTTCTACCTCATCCACGATGCACTTTCCGTTAGACAAAAACCAACCAATCATGTGGGTCCCCAGCCCATCCACTCAAATTTTGAACAAAGGATATATGGAATCGCGAAGTCATGTACTAACGGTGCGATCATACCAGCACTAATGCACGGATCCCATCAGAACTCCATGATTAAGTTTGCTTGGCGAGAGTAGTGCTAGTATGGGTGACCTCGGGAAGTCCTTGTGTTGCACCCTTTTTATTTTTCTTTTCAATCTGAAGCGAGTCTAATATTGGAAACCCCATAACTTTTGAACCGTGTGGAACTCTGGCGCCCACAGAACCATTTGGAAAGCCCAGAAACCATCTAGGTGGGTGACAGGTCGTCGCGATTTTTGGTCAAAATTCAGCCGTCTTGACCCTCAAGCGGGCTGCTGAAGTTCGCGGCCGAAAAAAGTTGCGATGCGGTCTTTTAAGCTTGGTATTTTTTTTACTTTTGTTGTGTTCTACCTCATCCACGATGCACTTTCCGTTAGACAAAAACCAACCAATCATGTGGGTCCCCGCCCATCCACTCAAATTTTGAACAAAGGATATATGGAATCGCGAGTCATGTACTGGCGGGTGCGATCATACCAGCACTAATGCACGGATCCCATCAGAACTCCGCGATTAAGTTTGCTTGGCGAGTAGTGCTAGTATGGGTGACCTCGGGAAGTCCTGTGTTGCACCCTTTTTATTTTTCTTTTCAATCTGAAGCGAGTCTAATATTGGAAACCCCATAACTTTTGAACCGTGTGGAACTCGGCGCCCACAGAACCATTTGGAAAGCCCAGAAACCATCTAGGTCGGTGACAGGTCGTCGCGATTTTTGGTCCAAATTAAGCCGTCTTGACCCTCAAGCGGGCTGCTGAAGTTTGCGGCCGAAAAAAGTTGCGATCGCGGTCTTTTAAGCTTGGTATTTTTTTTACTTTTGTTGTGTTCTACCTCATCCACGATGCACTTTCCGTTAGACAAAAACCAACCAATCATGTGGGTCCCCGCCCATCCACTCAAATTTTGAACAAAGGATATATGGAATCGCGAGTCATGTACTAGCGGATGCGATCATACCAGCACTAATGCACGGATCCCATCAGAACTCTGCGATTAAGTTTGCTTGGTAGAGTAGTGCTAGTATGGGTGACCTCGGGAAGTCCTCGTGTTGCACCTTTTTATTTTTCTTTTCAATCTGAAGCGAGTCTAATATTGGAAACCCCATAACTTTTGAACCGTGTGGAACTCACGGCGTTCCACAGAACCATTTGGAAAGCCCAGAAACCATCTAGGTCGGTGACAGGTCGTCGCGATTTTTGGTCCAAATTCAGCCGTCTTGACCCTCAAGCGGGCTGCTGAAGTTTGCGGCCGAAAAAAGTTGCGATCACGGTCTTTTAAGCTTGGTATTTTTTTACTTTTGTTGTGTTCTACCTCATCCCGCGATGCACTTTCCGTTAGACAAAAACCAACCAATCATGTGGGTCCCCGCGCCCATCCACTCAAATTTTGAACAAAGGATAGATGGAATCGCGAGTCATGTACTAGCGGGTGCGATCATACCAGCACTAATGCGGATCCCATCAGAACTCCTGATTAAGTTTGCTTGGTAGTGCTAGTATGGGTGACCTCAGGAAGTCCTCGTGTTGCACCTTTTTATTTTTCTTTTCAATCGAAGCGAGTCTAATATTGGAAACCCCATAACTTTTGAACCGTGTGGAACTCGGCGCCCACAGAACCATTTGGAAAGCCCGAAACCATCTAGGTCGGTGAAAGGTCGGTAGCGATTTTTGGTCAAAATTCAGCCGCCTTGACCTCAAACGGCTGCTGAAGTTCGCGGCCGAAAAAAGTTGCGATCACGGTCTTTTAAGCGGTATTTTTTTACTTTTGTTGTGTTCTACCTCATCCACGATGCACTTTCCGTTAGAGAAAATACCAACCAATCATGTGGGTCCCCGCCCATCCACTCAAAATTTTCGAACAAAGGATAGATGGAATCGCGAGTCATGTACTGGCGGGTGCGATCATACCAGCACTAATGCGGATCCCATCAGAACTCCTGATTAAGTTTGCTTGGCGAGTAGTGCTAGTATGGGTGACCTCGGAAGTCCTCGTGTTGCACCTTTTTATTTTTCTTTTCAATCTGAAGCGAGTCTAATATTGGAAACCCCATAACTTTTGAACCGTGTGGAACTCGGCGCCCACAGAACCATTTGGAAAGCCCGAGAAACCATCTAGGTCGGTGACAGGTCGTCGCGATTTTTGGTCAAAATTCAGCCGTCTTGACCCTCAAGCGGGCTGCTGAAGTTCGCGGCCGAAAAAAGTTGCTATCGCGGTCTTTTAAGCTTGGTATTTTTTACTTTTGTTGTGTTCTACCTCATCCACGATGCACTTTCCGTTAGACAAAAACCAACCAATCATGTGGGTCCCCGCCCATCCACTCAAAATTTTCGAACAAAGGATATATGGAATCGCGAGTCATGTACTAGCGGGTGCGATCATACCAGCACTAATGCGGATCCCATCAGAACTCCGCAGTTAAGTTTGCTTGGCGAGAGTAGTGCTAGTATGGGTGACCTCGGGAAGTCCTCGTGTTGCACCTTTTTATTTTTCTTTTCAATCTGAAGCGAGTCTAATATTGGAAACCCCATAACTTTTGAACCGTGTGGAACTCTGGCGCCCACAGAACCATTTGGAAAGCCCGAAACCATCTAGGTCGGTGACAGGTCGTCAGCGATTTTTGGGTCAAAATTCAGCCGTCTTGACCCTCAAGCGGGCTGCTGAAGTTTGCGGCCGAAAAAAGTTGCGATCGCGGTCTTTTAAGCTTGGTATTTTTTTACTTTTGTTGTGTTCTACCTCATCCACGATGCACTTTCCGTTAGACCAAAAACCAACCAATCATGTGGGTCCCCGCCCATCCACTCGAAATTTTGAACAAAGGATATATGGAATCGCGAGCCATGTACTGGCGGGTGCGATCATACCAGCACTAATGCACGGATCCCATCAGAACTCCGCGGTTAAGTTTGCTTGAAGAGTAGTGCTAGTATGGGTGACCTCGGGAAGTCCTCGTGTTGCACCCTTTTATTTTTCTTTTCAATCTGAAGCGAGTCTAATATTGGAAACCCCATAACTTTTGAACCGTGTGGAACTCGGCGCCCACAGCAACATTTGGAAAGCCCGAAACCATCTAGGTCGGTGATAGGTCGTCGCGATTTTTGGTCCAAATTCAGCCGTCTTGACCCTCAAGCGGGCTGCTGAAGTTCGCGGCCGAAAAAAGTTGCGATCGCGGTCTTTTAAGCTTGGTATTTTTTACTTTTGTTGTGTTCTACCTCATCCACGATGCACTTTCCGTTAGACCAAAAACCAACCAATCATGTGGGTCCCCGCCCATCCACTCGAAATTTTGAACAAAGGATAGATGGAATCGCGAGCCATGTACTGGCGGGTGCGATCATACCAGCACTAATGCGGATCCCATCAGAACTCCGCGAGTTAAGTTTGCTTGGGTGAGAGTAGTGCTAGTATGGGTGACCTCGGGAAGTCCTCGTGTTGCACCCTTTTATTTTTCTTTTCAATCTGAAGCGAGTCTAATATTGGAAACCCCATAACTTTTGAACCGTGTGGAACTCGGCGTTCACAGAACCATTTGGAAAGCCCGAAACCATCTAGGTCGGTGACAGGTCGTCGCGATTTTTGGTCAAAATTCAGCCGTCTTGACCCTCAAGCGGGCTGCTGAAGTTCGCGGCCGAAAAAAGTTGCTATCGCGGTCTTTTAGCTTGGTATTTTTTACTTTTGTTGTGTTCTACCTCATCCACGATGCACTTTCCGTTAGACAAAAACCAACCAATCATGTGGGTCCCCGCCCATCCACTCAAATTTTGAACAAAGGATATATGGAATCGCGAGTCATGTACTGGCGGGTGCGATCATACCAGCACTAATGCACGGATCCCATCAGAACTCCGCAGTTAAGTTTGCTTGGTAGAGTAGTGCTAGTATGGGTGACCTCGGGAAGTCCTCGTGTTGCACCTTTTTATTTTTCTTTTCAATCTGAAGCGAGTCTAATATTGGAAACCCCATAACTTTTGAACCGTGTGGAACTCGGCGCCCACAGCAACATTTGGAAAGCCCGAAACCATCTAGGTCGGTGACAGGTCGTCAGCGATTTTTGGTCAAAATTCAGCCGTCTTGACCCTCAAGCGGGCTGCTGAAGTTTGCGGCCGAAAAAAGTTGCGATCGCGGTCTTTTAAGCTTGGTATTTTTTACTTTTGTTGTGTTCTACCTCATCCACGATGCACTTTCCGTTAGACAAAAAACAACCAATCATGTGGGTCCCCGCGCCCATCCACTCGAAATTTTGAACAAAGGATATATGGAATCGCGAGTCATGTACTGGCGGGTGCGATCATACCAGCACTAATGCACGGATCCCATCAGAACTCCGCAGTTAAGTTTGCTTGGCGAGTAGTGCTAGTATGGGTGACCTCCCGAAGTCCTCGTGTTGCACCTTTTTATTTTTCTTTTCAATCTGAAGCGAGTCTAATATTGGAAACCCCATAACTTTTGAACCGTGTGGAACTCACGGCGTTCCACAGAACCATTTGGAAAGCCCGAGAAACCATCTAGGTCGGTGATAGGTCGTCGCGATTTTTGGTCAAAATTCAGCCGTCTTGACCCTCAAGCGGGCTGCTGAAGTTTGCGGCCGAAAAAAGTTGCGATCGCGGTCTTTTAAACGGTATTTTTTTACTTTTGTTGTGTTCTACCTCATCCGATGCACTTTCCGTTAGACAAAAACCAACCAATCATGTGGGTCCCCAGCCCATCCACTCAAATTTTGAACAAAGGATATATGGAATCGCGAGTCATGTACTGGCGGGTGCGATCATACCAGCACTAATGCACGGATCCCATCAGAACTCCTGATTAAGTTTGCTTGGTAGAGTAGTGCTAGTATGGGTGACCTCAGGAAGTCCTCGTGTTGCACCCTTTTATTTTTCTTTTCAATCTGAAGCGAGTCTAATATTGGAAACCCCATAACTTTTGAACCGTGTGGAACTCGGCGCCCACAGCAACATTTGGAAAGCCCGAAACCATCTAGGTGGGTGACAGGTCGTCGCGATTTTTGGTCCAAATTCAGCCGTCTTGACCCTCAAGCGGGCTGCTGAAGTTCGCGGCCGAAAAAAGTTGCGATCGCGGTCTTTTAAGCGGTATTTTTTTACTTTTGTTGTGTTCTACCTCATCCGATGCACTTTCCGTTAGACAAAAACCAACCAATCATGTGGGTCCCCAGCCCATCCACTCAAATTTTGAACAAAGGATATATGGAATCGCGAGTCATGTACTGGCGGGTGCGATCATACCAGCACTAATGCACGGATCCCATCAGAACTCTGCAGTTAAGTTTGCTTGGTAGTAGTGCTAGTATGGGTGACCTCCGGGAAGTCCTCGTGTTGCACCTTTTTATTTTTCTTTTCAATCTGAAGCGAGTCTAATATTGGAAACCCCATAACTTTTGAACCGTGTGGAACTCGGCGCCCACAGCAACATTTGGAAAGCCCGAAACCATCTAGGTCGGTGAAAGGTCGGTAGCGATTTTTGGTCAAAATTCAGCCGTCTTGACCCTCAAGCGGGCTGCTGAAGTTTGCGGCCGAAAAAAGTTGCGATCGCGGTCTTTTAAGCTTGGTATTTTTTTTACTTTTGTTGTGTTCTACCTCATCCACGATGCACTTTCCGTTAGACAAAAAACAACCAATCATGTGGGTCCCCAGCCCATCCACTCGAAATTTTGAACAAAGGATAGATGGAATCGCGAGTCATGTACTGGCGGGTGCGATCATACCAGCACTAATGCGGATCCCATCAGAACTCTGCGATTAAGTTTGCTTGGTGAGAGTAGTGCTAGTATGGGTGACCTCAGGAAGTCCTCGTGTTGCACCCTTTTATTTTTCTTTTCAATCTGAAGCGAGTCTAATATTGGAAACCCCATAACTTTTGAACCGTGTGGAACTCACGGCGTTCCACAGAACCATTTGGAAAGCCCAGAAACCATCTAGGTGGGTGACAGGTCGTCGCGATTTTTGGTCAAAATTCAGCCGTCTTGACCCTCAAGCGGGCTGCTGAAGTTCGCGGCCGAAAAAAGTTGCGATCGCGGTCTTTTAAGCTTGGTATTTTTTTACTTTTGTTGTGTTCTACCTCATCCACGATGCACTTTCCGTTAGACCAAAAACCAACCAATCATGTGGGTCCCCAGCCCATCCACTCGAAATTTTGAACAAAGGATAGATGGAATCGCGAGCCATGTACTGGCGGGTGCGATCATACCAGCACTAATGCACGGATCCCATCAGAACTCTGCGGTTAAGTTTGCTTGGTGAGAGTAGTGCTAGTATGGGTGACCTCGGGAAGTCCTCGTGTTGCACCCTTTTATTTTTCTTTTCAATCTGAAGCGAGTCTAATATTGGAAACCCCATAACTTTTGAACCGTGTGGAACTCGGCGTTCCACAGAACCATTTGGAAAGCCCGAAACCATCTAGGTCGGTGACAGGTCGTCGCGATTTTTGGTCAAAATTCAGCCGTCTTGACCCTCAAGCGGGCTGCTGAAGTTCGCGACCCGAAAAAAGTTGCGATCACGGTCTTTTAAGCTTGGTATTTTTTTACTTTTGTTGTGTTCTACCTCATCCACGATGCACTTTCCGTTAGACAAAAAACAACCAATCATGTGGGTCCCCGCCCATCCACTCAAATTTTGAACAAAGGATATATGGAATCGCGAGTCATGTACTGGCGGGTGCGATCATACCAGCACTAATGCACGGATCCCATCAGAACTCCGCAGTTAAGTTTGCTTGGTAGAGTAGTGCTAGTATGGGTGACCTCGGGAAGTCCTCGTGTTGCACCCATTTTTATTTTTTCTTTTTCAATCTGAAACGAGTCTAATATTGGAAACCCCATTACTTTTGAACCGTGTGGAACTACGACGCCCACAGAACCATTTCGGAAAGCCCCAGAAACCATCTAGGTCGGTGACAGGTCGTCGCGATTTTTCGGGTCAAAATTCAGCCGTCTTGACCCTCAAGCGGGCTGCTGAAGTTTGCGGCCGAAAAAAGTTGCGATCGCGGTCTTTTAAGCTTGGTATTTTTTACTTTTTGTTGTGTTCTACCTCATCCACGATGCACTTTCCGTTAGACCAAAAAAACCAACCAATCATGTGGGTCCCCACGCCCATCCACTCGAAATTTTCGAACAAAAGGATAGATGGAATCGCGAGCCATGTACTGACGGGTGCGATCATACCAGCACTAATGCGGATCCCATCAGAACTCCGCGATTAAGTTTGCTTGGTAGAGTAGTGCTAGTATGGGTGACCTCCGGAAGTCCTCGTGTTGCACCTTTTTATTTTTCTTTTCAATCTGAAGCGAGTCTAATATTGGAAACCCCATAACTTTTGAACCGTGTGGAACTCGGCGTTCACAGAACCATTTGGAAAGCCCGAAACCATCTAGGTGGGTGACAGGTCGTCGCGATTTTTGGTCAAAATTCAGCCGTCTTGACCCTCAAGCGGGCTGCTGAAGTTCGCGGCCGAAAAAAGTTGCGATCGCGGTCTTTTAAGCTTGGTATTTTTTTACTTTTGTTGTGTTCTACCTCATCCGATGCACTTTCCGTTAGACAAAAACCAACCAATCATGTGGGTCCCCGCCCATCCACTCAAATTTTGAACAAAGGATATATGGAATCGCGAGTCATGTACTGGCGGGTGCGATCATACCAGCACTAATGCACGGATCCCATCAGAACTCCGCGAGTTAAGTTTGCTTGGCGAGAGTAGTGCTAGTATGGGTGACCTCGGGAAGTCCTCGTGTTGCACCTTTTTATTTTTCTTTTCAATCTGAAGCGAGTCTAATATTGGAAACCCCATAACTTTTGAACCGTGTGGAACTCGGCGTTCACAGAACCATTTGGAAAGCCCGAAACCATCTAGGTCGGTGAAAGGTCGGTAGCGATTTTTGGTCAAAATTCAGCCGTCTTGACCCTCAAGCGGGCTGCTGAAGTTTGCGGCCGAAAAAAGTTGCGATCGGTCTTTTAAGCGGTATTTTTTACTTTTGTTGTGTTCTACCTCATCCCGCGATGCACTTTCCGCTAGAGAAAAATACCAACCAATCATGTGGGTCCCGGCCAGCCACTCGAAATTTTGAACAAAGGATATATGGAATCGCGAGTCATGTACTAGCGGATGCGATCATACCAGCACTAATGCGGATCCCATCAGAACTCTGCGATTAAGTTTGCTTGGCGAGTAGTACTAGGATGGGTGACCTCAGGAAGTCCTCGTGTTGCACCTTTTTATTTTTCTTTTCAATCGAAGCGAGTCTAATATTGGAAACCCCATAACTTTTGAACCGTGTGGAACTCGGCGCCCACAGAACCATTTGGAAAGCCCGAAACCATCTAGGTCGGTGAAAGGTCGGTAGCGATTTTTGGTCAAAATTCAGCGTCTTGACCCTCAAGCGGGCTGCTGAAGTTCGCGGCCGAAAAAAGTTGCGATCACGGTCTTTTAAGCGGTATTTTTTACTTTTGTTGTGTTCTACCTCATCCCGCGATGCACTTTCCGTTAGAAAAATACCAACCAATCATGTGGGTCCCCGCCCATCCACTCAAATTTTGAACAAAGGATATGGAATCGCGAGTCATGTACTAACGGTGCGATCATACCAGCACTAATGCGGATCCCATCAGAACTCTGCGGTTAAGTTTGCTTGGCGAGTAGTGCTAGTATGGGTGACCTCGGGAAGTCCTTGTGTTGCACCTTTTTATTTTTCTTTTCAATCTGAAGCGAGTCTAATATTGGAAACCCCATAACTTTTGAACCGTGTGGAACTCGGCGCCCACAGAACCATTTGGAAAGCCCGAAACCATCTAGGTGGGTGACAGGTCGTCGCGATTTTTGGTCAAAATTCAGCCGTCTTGACCCTCAAGCGGGCTGCTGAAGTTCGCGGCCGAAAAAAGTTGCGATGCGGTCTTTTAAGCTTGGTATTTTTTACTTTTGTTGTGTTCTACCTCATCCGATGCACTTTCCGTTAGACCAAAAACCAACCAATCATGTGGGTCCCCGCCCATCCACTCGAAATTTTGAACAAAAGGATAGATGGAATCGCGAGCCATGTACTGGCGGGTGCGATCATACCAGCACTAATGCGGATCCCATCAGAACTCTGCGATTAAGTTTGCTTGGCGAGTAGTGCTAGTATGGGTGACCTCGGGAAGTCCTCGTGTTGCACCTTTTTATTTTTCTTTTCAATCTGAAGCGAGTCTAATATTGGAAACCCCATAACTTTTGAACCGTGTGGAACTCGGCGTTCCACAGAACCATTTCGAAAGCCCAGAAACCATCTAGGTCGGTGACAGGTCGTCGCGATTTTTGGTCAAAATTCAGCCGTCTTGACCCTCAAGCGGGCTGCTGAAGTTCGCGACCCGAAAAAAGTTGCTATCGCGGTCTTTTAAGCTTGGTATTTTTTACTTTTGTTGTGTTCTACCTCATCCACGATGCACTTTCCGTTAGACAAAAACCAACCAATCATGTGGGTCCCCGCCCATCCACTCAAATTTTGAACAAAGGATATATGGAATCGCGAGTCATGTACTGGCGGGTGCGATCATACCAGCACTAATGCACGGATCCCATCAGAACTCTGCGGTTAAGTTTGCTTGGCGAGTAGTGCTAGTATGGGTGACCTCGGGAAGTCCTCGTGTTGCACCTTTTTATTTTTCTTTTCAATCTGAAGCGAGTCTAATATTGGAAACCCCATAACTTTTGAACCGTGTGGAACTCGGCGCCCACAGAACCATTTGGAAAGCCCGAAACCATCTAGGTCGGTGAAAGGTCGGTAGCGATTTTTGGGTCAAAATTCAGCCGTCTTGACCCTCAAGCGGGCTGCTGAAGTTCGCGGCCGAAAAAAGTTGCGATCGCGGTCTTTTAAGCTTGGTATTTTTTACTTTTGTTGTGTTCTACCTCATCCGATGCACTTTCCGTTAGACAAAAACCAACCAATCATGTGGGTCCCCGCCCATCCACTCGAAATTTTGAACAAAGGATATATGGAATCGCGAGTCATGTACTGGCGGGTGCGATCATACCAGCACTAATGCACGGATCCCATCAGAACTCCGCGGTTAAGTTTGCTTGGTAGTGCTAGTATGGGTGACCTCCGGAAGTCCTCGTGTTGCACCTTTTTATTTTTCTTTTCAATCTGAAGCGAGTCTAATATTGGAAACCCCATAACTTTTGAACCGTGTGGAACTCGGCGTTCACAGAACCATTTGGAAAGCCCGAAACCATCTAGGTCGGTGACAGGTCGTCGCGATTTTTGGTCCAAATTAAGCCGTCTTGACCCTCAAACGGCTGCTGAAGTTCGCGACCCGAAAAAAGTTGCGATCACGGTCTTTTAAGCGGTATTTTTTACTTTTGTTGTGTTCTACCTCATCCGATGCACTTTCCGTTAGACCAAAAACCAACCAATCATGTGGGTCCCGGCCAGCCACTCGAAATTTTGAACAAAGGATATATGGAATCGCGAGTCATGTACTAGCGGGTGCGATCATACCAGCACTAATGCACGGATCCCATCAGAACTCCGCGATTAAAGCGTGCTTGGCGAGTAGTACTAGGATGGGTGACCTCCCGAAGTCCTCGTGTTGCACCCTTTTATTTTTCTTTTCAATCAAACGAAGTCTAATATTGGAAACCCCAACTTTTGAACCGGTGGAACTACGACGCCCATAGCACCATTTGGAAAGCCCAGAAACCATCTAGGTCGGTGACAGGTCGTCGCGATTTTTGGTCCAAATTAAGCCGTCTTGACCCTCAAGCGGGCTGCTGAAGTTTGCGGCCGAAAAAGAGTTGGGATCACGGTCTTTTAAGCGGTATTTTTTACTTTTGTTGTGTTCTACCTCATCCGATGCACTTTCCGTTAGACCAAAAACCAACCAATCATGTGGGTCCCGGCCAGCCACTCGAAATTTTGAACAAAGGATATATGGAATCGCGAGTCATGTACTAACGGTGCGATCATACCAGCACTAATGCACGGATCCCATCAGAACTCCGCGATTAAAGCGTGCTTGGCGAGTAGTACTAGGATGGGTGACCTCCCGAAGTCCTCGTGTTGCACCTTTTTATTTTTCTTTTCAATCAAACGAAGTCTAATATTGGAAACCCCATAACTTTTGAACCGTGTGGAACTCGGCGCCCACAGCAACATTTGGAAAGCCCAGAAACCATCTAGGTGGGTGACAGGTCGTCGCGATTTTTGGTCCAAATTCAGCCGTCTTGACCCTCAAACGGCTGCTGAAGTTTGCGGCCGAAAAAGAGTTGGGATCTGGTCTTTTAAGCTTGGTATTTTTTACTTTTGTTGTGTTCTACCTCATCCCGCGATGCACTTTCCGTTAGACAAAAAACAACCAATCATGTGGGTCCCCAGCCCATCCACTCAAAATTTTCGAACAAAGGATATGGAATCGCGAGTCATGTACTAACGGTGCGATCATACCAGCACTAATGCGGATCCCATCAGAACTCCGCGATTAAAGCGTGCTTGGCGAGTAGTGCTAGTATGGGTGACCTCGGAAGTCCTCGTGTTGCACCTTTTTATTTTTCTTTTCAATCAAACGAAGTCTAATATTGGAAACCCCATAACTTTTGAACCGTGGAACTACGACGCCCATAGCACCATTTGGAAAGCCCGAAACCATCTAGGTCGGTGATAGGTCGTCGCGATTTTTGGTCCAAATTAAGCCGTCTTGACCCTCAAGCGGGCTGCTGAAGTTCGCGGCCGAAAAAAGTTGCGATCGGTCTTTTAAGCTTGGTATTTTTTTACTTTTGTTGTGTTCTACCTCATCCACGATGCACTTTCCGTTAGACAAAAACCAACCAATCATGTGGGTCCCCGCCCATCCACTCGAAATTTTGAACAAAGGATAGATGGAATCGCGAGCCATGTACTGGCGGGTGCGATCATACCAGCACTAATGCGGATCCCATCAGAACTCTGCAGTTAAGTTTGCTTGGCGAGAGTAGTGCTAGTATGGGTGACCTCCGGGAAGTCCTCGTGTTGCACCCTTTTTATTTTTCTTTTCAATCTGAAGCGAGTCTAATATTGGAAACCCCATAACTTTTGAACCGTGTGGAACTCGGCGCCCACAGCAACATTTGGAAAGCCCAGAAACCATCTAGGTCGGTGAAAGGTCGGTAGCGATTTTTGGTCAAAATTCAGCCGTCTTGACCCTCAAGCGGGCTGCTGAAGTTTGCGGCCGAAAAAAGTTGCGATCGCGGTCTTTTAAGCGGTATTTTTTTTTACTTTTGTTGTGTTCTACCTCATCCACGATGCACTTTCCGTTAGACAAAAACCAACCAATCATGTGGGTCCCCAGCCCATCCACTCAAATTTTGAACAAAGGATATATGGAATCGCGAGTCATGTACTAGCGGGTGCGATCATACCAGCACTAATGCACGGATCCCATCAGAACTCCGCAGTTAAGTTTGCTTGGTGAGTAGTGCTAGGATGGGTGACCTCCGGGAAGTCCTCGTGTTGCACCTTTTTATTTTTTCCTTTTCAATCTGAAACGAGTCTAATATTGGAAACCCCATAACTTTTGAACCGTGTGGAACTACGACGCCCATAGCACCATTTCGAAAGCCCCAGAAACCATCTAGGTGGGTGACAGGTCGTCGCGATTTTTGGTCAAAATTCAGCCGTCTTGACCCTCAAGCGGGCTGCTGAAGTTCGCGGCCGAAAAAAGTTGCGATCGCGGTCTTTTAAGCTTGGTATTTTTTTTACTTTTGTTGTGTTCTACCTCATCCACGATGCACTTTCCGTTAGACAAAAACCAACCAATCATGTGGGTCCCCGCGCCCATCCACTCGAAATTTCGAACAAAGGATATATGGAATCGCGAGTCATGTACTGGCGGGTGCGATCATACCAGCACTAATGCACGGATCCCATCAGAACTCCGCGGTTAAGTTTGCTTGGCGAGTAGTGCTAGTATGGGTGACCTCGGAAGTCCTCGTGTTGCACCTTTTTATTTTTCTTTTCAATCTGAAGCGAGTCTAATATTGGAAACCCCATAACTTTTGAACCGTGTGGAACTCGGCGCCCACAGAACCATTTGGAAAGCCCGAAACCATCTAGGTGGGTGACAGGTCGTCAGCGATTTTTGGTCAAAATTCAGCCGTCTTGACCCTCAAGCGGGCTGCTGAAGTTTGCGGCCGAAAAAAGTTGCGATCGCGGTCTTTTAAGCTTGGTATTTTTTTTACTTTTGTTGTGTTCTACCTCATCCGATGCACTTTCCGTTAGAAAAATACCAACCAATCATGTGGGTCCCACGGCCAGCCACTTTCGAAATTTCGAACAAAGGATATATGGAATCGCGAGTCATGTACTAGCGGGTGCGATCATACCAGCACTAATGCACCGGATCCCATCAGAACTCTGCGATTAAGTTTGCTTGGCGAGTAGTACTAGGATGGGTGACCTCGGAAGTCCTCGTGTTGCACCCTTTTTATTTTTCTTTTTCAATGCGAAGCGAGTCTAATATTGGAAACCCCATAACTTTTGAACCGTGTGGAACTCGGCGTTCACAGAACCATTTGGAAAGCCCGAAACCATCTAGGTCGGTGAAAGGTCGGTAGCGATTTTTGGTCAAAATTCAGCGTCTTGACCCTCAAACGGCTGCTGAAGTTCGCGGCCGAAAAAAGTTGCGATCGGTCTTTTAAGCGGTATTTTTTTTTTTCAATCTGAAGCGAGTCTAATATTGGAAACCCCATAACTTTTGAACCGTGTGGAACTCACGGCGTTCCACAGAACCATTTGGAAAGCCCAGAAACCATCTAGGTCGGTGACAGGTCGTCAGCGATTTTTGGTCAAAATTCAGCCGTCTTGACCCTCAAGCGGGCTGCTGAAGTTTGCGGCCGAAAAAAGTTGCGATCGCGGTCTTTTAGCTTGGTATTTTTTTACTTTTTGTTGTGTTCTACCTCATCCACGATGCACTTTCCGTTAGACCAAAAACCAACCAATCATGTGGGTCCCCACGCCCATCCACTCGAAATTTTCGAACAAAAGGATAGATGGAATCGCGAGCCATGTACTGACGGGTGCGATCATACCAGCACTAATGCACGGATCCCATCAGAACTCCGCAGTTAAGTTTGCTTGGTAGAGTAGTGCTAGTATGGGTGACCTCAGGAAGTCCTCGTGTTGCACCTTTTATTTTTCTTTTCAATCTGAAGCGAGTCTAATATTGGAAACCCCATAACTTTTGAACCGTGTGGAACTCACGGCGTTCACAGAACCATTTGGAAAGCCCGAAACCATCTAGGTGGGTGACAGGTCGTCGCGATTTTTGGTCAAAATTCAGCCGTCTTGACCCTCAAGCGGGCTGCTGAAGTTCGCGGCCGAAAAAAGTTGCGATCGGTCTTTTAAGCTTGGTATTTTTTTACTTTTGTTGTGTTCTACCTCATCCGATGCACTTTCCGTTAGACAAAAAACAACCAATCATGTGGGTCCCCAGCCCATCCACTCGAAATTTTGAACAAAGGATAGATGGAATCGCGAGCCATGTACTGGCGGGTGCGATCATACCAGCACTAATGCGGATCCCATCAGAACTCCGCGGTTAAGTTTGCTTGGCGAGAGTAGTGCTAGTATGGGTGACCTCCCGGGAAGTCCTCGTGTTGCACCCCTTTTTATTTTTTCCTTTTCAATCTGAAACGAGTCTAATATTGGAAACCCCATAACTTTTGAACCGTGTGGAACTCGGCGTTCACAGAACCATTTGGAAAGCCCAGAAACCATCTAGGTCGGTGACAGGTCGTCGCGATTTTTGGTCAAAATTCAGCGTCTTGACCCTCAAGCGGGCTGCTGAAGTTTGCGGCCGAAAAAAGTTGCGATCGCGGTCTTTTAAGCTTGGTATTTTTTTACTTTTGTTGTGTTCTACCTCATCCGATGCACTTTCCGTTAGACAAAAACCAACCAATCATGTGGGTCCCCGCCCATCCACTCAAATTTTGAACAAAGGATATATGGAATCGCGAGTCATGTACTAGCGGTGCGATCATACCAGCACTAATGCACGGATCCCATCAGAACTCCTTGATTAAGTTTGCTTGGCGAGTAGTGCTAGTATGGGTGACCTCGGGAAGTCCTCGTGTTGCACCCTTTTTATTTTTCTTTTCAATCTGAAGCGAGTCTAATATTGGAAACCCCATAACTTTTGAACCGTGTGGAACTCGGCGCCCACAGAACCATTTGGAAAGCCCGAAACCATCTAGGTGGGTGACAGGTCGTCAGCGATTTTTGGTCAAAATTCAGCCGTCTTGACCCTCAAGCGGGCTGCTGAAGTTTGCGGCCGAAAAAAGTTGCTATCGCGGTCTTTTAAGCGGTATTTTTTTTACTTTTGTTGTGTTCTACCTCATCCACGATGCACTTTCCGTTAGACAAAAAAACCAACCAATCATGTGGGTCCCCACGCCCATCCACTCAAAATTTTCGAACAAAGGATATATGGAATCGCGAGTCATGTACTGGCGGGTGCGATCATACCAGCACTAATGCACGGATCCCATCAGAACTCTGCGGTTAAGTTTGCTTGGTAGTGCTAGTATGGGTGACCTCGGAAGTCCTCGTGTTGCACCTTTTTATTTTTCTTTTCAATCTGAAGCGAGTCTAATATTGGAAACCCCATAACTTTTGAACCGTGTGGAACTCGGCGCCCACAGAACCATTTGGAAAGCCCAGAAACCATCTAGGTCGGTGACAGGTCGTCAGCGATTTTTGGTCCAAATTCAGCCGTCTTGACCCTCAAGCGGGCTGCTGAAGTTCGCGGCCGAAAAAAGTTGCGATCGCGGTCTTTTAAGCTTGGTATTTTTTTACTTTTGTTGTGTTCTACCTCATCCACGATGCACTTTCCGTTAGACAAAAACCAACCAATCATGTGGGTCCCCGCGCCCATCCACTCAAATTTTGAACAAAGGATATATGGAATCGCGAGTCATGTACTGGCGGGTGCGATCATACCAGCACTAATGCGGATCCCATCAGAACTCTGCGATTAAGTTTGCTTGGTAGTGCTAGTATGGGTGACCTCCGGGAAGTCCTCGTGTTGCACCCTTTTTATTTTTCTTTTCAATCTGAAGCGAGTCTAATATTGGAAACCCCATAACTTTTGAACCGTGTGGAACTCGGCGTTCACAGAACCATTTGGAAAGCCCGAAACCATCTAGGTCGGTGACAGGTCGTCGCGATTTTTGGTCAAAATTCAGCCGTCTTGACCCTCAAGCGGGCTGCTGAAGTTCGCGGCCCGAAAAAAGTTGCGATGCGGTCTTTTAAGCGGTATTTTTTACTTTTGTTGTGTTCTACCTCATCCACGATGCACTTTCCGTTAGACAAAAACCAACCAATCATGTGGGTCCCCGCCCATCCACTCAAATTTTGAACAAAAGGATATATGGAATCGCGAGCCATGTACTGGCGGGTGCGATCATACCAGCACTAATGCACGGATCCCATCAGAACTCCGCGAGTTAAGTTTGCTTGGGTGAGAGTAGTGCTAGTATGGGTGACCTCCGGGAAGTCCTCGTGTTGCACCCTTTTATTTTTCTTTTCAATCAAACGAAGTCTAATATTGGAAACCCCATAACTTTTGAACCGTGTGGAACTCTGGCGCCCACAGAACCATTTGGAAAGCCCAGAAACCATCTAGGTGGTGACAGGTCGTCGCGATTTTTGGTCAAAATTCAGCCGTCTTGACCCTCAAGCGGGCTGCTGAAGTTTGCGGCCGAAAAAAGTTGCGATCGCGGTCTTTTAAGCTTGGTATTTTTTACTTTTGTTGTGTTCTACCTCATCCACGATGCACTTTCCGTTAGACAAAAAACAACCAATCATGTGGGTCCCCAGCCCATCCACTCAAATTTTGAACAAAGGATATATGGAATCGCGAGTCATGTACTAGCGGATGCGATCATACCAGCACTAATGCACGGATCCCATCAGAACTCCGCGGTTAAGTTTGCTTGGTGAGAGTAGTGCTAGTATGGGTGACCTCCGGAAGTCCTCGTGTTGCACCTTTTTATTTTTCTTTTCAATCTGAAGCGAGTCTAATATTGGAAACCCCATAACTTTTGAACCGTGTGGAACTCGGCGCCCACAGAACCATTTGGAAAGCCCAGAAACCATCTAGGTGGTGACAGGTCGTCAGCGATTTTTGGTCAAAATTCAGCCGTCTTGACCCTCAAGCGGGCTGCTGAAGTTTGCGGCCGAAAAAAGTTGCGATCGCGGTCTTTTAAACGGTATTTTTTACTTTTGTTGTGTTCTACCTCATCCACGATGCACTTTCCGTTAGACAAAAACCAACCAATCATGTGGGTCCCCGCCCATCCACTCGAAATTTTGAACAAAGGATAGATGGAATCGCGAGCCATGTACTGGCGGGTGCGATCATACCAGCACTAATGCACGGATCCCATCAGAACTCTGCGATTAAGTTTGCTTGGGTGAGAGTAGTACTAGGATGGGTGACCTCGGGAAGTCCTCGTGTTGCACCCTTTTATTTTTCTTTTCAATCTGAAGCGAGTCTAATATTGGAAACCCCATAACTTTTGAACCGTGTGGAACTCGGCGCCCACAGAACCATTTGGAAAGCCCAGAAACCATCTAGGTCGGTGATAGGTCGTCGCGATTTTTGGTCCAAATTCAGCCGTCTTGACCCTCAAGCGGGCTGCTGAAGTTTGCGGCCGAAAAAAGTTGCGATCACGGTCTTTTAAGCGGTATTTTTTACTTTTGTTGTGTTCTACCTCATCCACGATGCACTTTCCGTTAGACAAAAAAACCAACCAATCATGTGGGTCCCCACGCCCATCCACTCGAAATTTTGAACAAAGGATAGATGGAATCGCGAGCCATGTACTGGCGGGTGCGATCATACCAGCACTAATGCACGGATCCCATCAGAACTCCGCGGTTAAGTTTGCTTGGCGAGAGTAGTGCTAGTATGGGTGACCTCGGGAAGTCCTCGTGTTGCACCCTTTTATTTTTCTTTTCAATCTGAAGCGAGTCTAATATTGGAAACCCCATAACTTTTGAACCGTGTGGAACTCGGCGTTCACAGAACCATTTGGAAAGCCCGAAACCATCTAGGTGGGTGACAGGTCGTCAGCGATTTTTGGTCAAAATTCAGCCGTCTTGACCCTCAAGCGGGCTGCTGAAGTTTGCGGCCGAAAAAAGTTGCTATCGCGGTCTTTTAAACGGTATTTTTTTTACTTTTGTTGTGTTCTACCTCATCCACGATGCACTTTCCGTTAGACAAAAACCAACCAATCATGTGGGTCCCCAGCCCATCCACTCAAATTTTGAACAAAAGGATATATGGAATCGCGAGTCATGTACTGGCGGGTGCGATCATACCAGCACTAATGCACGGATCCCATCAGAACTCTGCAGTTAAGTTTGCTTGGTAGAGTAGTGCTAGTATGGGTGACCTCGGGAAGTCCTCGTGTTGCACCCTTTTATTTTTCTTTTCAATCTGAAGCGAGTCTAATATTGGAAACCCCATAACTTTTGAACCGTGTGGAACTCGGCGCCCACAGCAACATTTGGAAAGCCCAGAAACCATCTAGGTCGGTGATAGGTCGTCGCGATTTTTGGGTCAAAATTCAGCCGTCTTGACCCTCAAGCGGGCTGCTGAAGTTTGCGGCCGAAAAAAGTTGCGATCGCGGTCTTTTAAGCTTGGTATTTTTTACTTTTGTTGTGTTCTACCTCATCCACGATGCACTTTCCGTTAGACAAAAAACCAACCAATCATGTGGGTCCCCAGCCCATCCACTCGAAATTTTGAACAAAGGATAGATGGAATCGCGAGCCATGTACTGGCGGGTGCGATCATACCAGCACTAATGCGGATCCCATCAGAACTCCTGATTAAGTTTGCTTGGTAGAGTAGTGCTAGTATGGGTGACCTCGGGAAGTCCTCGTGTTGCACCCTTTTATTTTTCTTTTCAATCTGAAGCGAGTCTAATATTGGAAACCCCATAACTTTTGAACCGTGTGGAACTCGGCGCCCACAGAACCATTTCGAAAGCCCAGAAACCATCTAGGTCGGTGACAGGTCGTCGCGATTTTTGGTCAAAATTCAGCCGTCTTGACCCTCAAGCGGGCTGCTGAAGTTCGCGACCCGAAAAAAGTTGCGATCACGGTCTTTTAAGCTTGGTATTTTTTTTACTTTTGTTGTGTTCTACCTCATCCGATGCACTTTCCGTTAGACAAAAACCAACCAATCATGTGGGTCCCCGCCCATCCACTCAAAATTTTCGAACAAAAGGATATATGGAATCGCGAGTCATGTACTAGCGGATGCGATCATACCAGCACTAATGCACGGATCCCATCAGAACTCCGCGATTAAGTTTGCTTGGCGAGTAGTGCTAGTATGGGTGACCTCCCGAAGTCCTCGTGTTGCACCCTTTTATTTTTCTTTTCAATCTGAAGCGAGTCTAATATTGGAAACCCCATAACTTTTGAACCGTGTGGAACTCGGCGCCCACAGAACCATTTCGAAAGCCCAGAAACCATCTAGGTCGGTGAAAGGTCGGTAGCGATTTTTGGTCCAAATTAAGCCGTCTTGACCCTCAAACGGCTGCTGAAGTTCGCGACCCGAAAAAAGTTGCGATCGCGGTCTTTTAAGCGGTATTTTTTACTTTTGTTGTGTTCTACCTCATCCGATGCACTTTCCGCTAGACAAAAACCAACCAATCATGTGGGTCCCCGCCCATCCACTCGAAATTTCGAACAAAAGGATAGATGGAATCGCGAGTCATGTACTGGCGGGTGCGATCATACCAGCACTAATGCGGATCCCATCAGAACTCCTGATTAAGTTTGCTTGGCGAGTAGTGCTAGTATGGGTGACCTCAGGAAGTCCTCGTGTTGCACCTTTTTATTTTTCTTTTCAATCAAACGAAGTCTAATATTGGAAACCCCATAACTTTTGAACCGTGTGGAACTCGGCGCCCACAGAACCATTTGGAAAGCCCGAAACCATCTAGGTGGGTGACAGGTCGTCGCGATTTTTGGTCAAAATTCAGCGTCTTGACCCTCAAGCGGGCACCGAAGTTCGCGGCCGAAAAAAGTTGCTATCGCGGTCTTTTAAGCGGTATTTTTTACTTTTGTTGTGTTCTACCTCATCCCGCGATGCACTTTCCGCTAGACAAAAACCAACCAATCATGTGGGTCCCCGCCCATCCACTCAAATTTTGAACAAAGGATATGGAATCGCGAGTCATGTACTGGCGGGTGCGATCATACCAGCACTAATGCGGATCCCATCAGAACTCTGCGGTTAAGTTTGCTTGGCGAGTAGTGCTAGTATGGGTGACCTCAGGAAGTCCTCGTGTTGCACCCTTTTTATTTTTCTTTTCAATCTGAAGCGAGTCTAATATTGGAAACCCCATAACTTTTGAACCGTGTGGAACTCGGCGCCCACAGAACCATTTCGAAAGCCCGAAACCATCTAGGTGGGTGACAGGTCGTCGCGATTTTTGGGTCAAAATTCAGCCGTCTTGACCCTCAAGCGGGCTGCTGAAGTTCGCGACCCGAAAAAAGTTGCGATCGCGGTCTTTTAAGCTTGGTATTTTTTTTACTTTTGTTGTGTTCTACCTCATCCGATGCACTTTCCGTTAGACCAAAAACCAACCAATCATGTGGGTCCCCAGCCCATCCACTCGAAATTTTGAACAAAGGATAGATGGAATCGCGAGTCATGTACTAGCGGATGCGATCATACCAGCACTAATGCACGGATCCCATCAGAACTCCGCGAGTTAAGTTTGCTTGGCGAGAGTAGTACTAGTATGGGTGACCTCGGGAAGTCCTCGTGTTGCACCTTTTATTTTTCTTTTCAATCTGAAGCGAGTCTAATATTGGAAACCCCATAACTTTTGAACCGTGTGGAACTCACGGCGTTCCACAGAACCATTTGGAAAGCCCAGAAACCATCTAGGTCGGTGATAGGTCGTCGCGATTTTTCGGTCAAAATTCAGCGTCTTGACCCTCAAGCGGGCACCGAAGTTCGCGGCCGAAAAAAGTTGCGATCACGGTCTTTTAAGCGGTATTTTTTTACTTTTGTTGTGTTCTACCTCATCCCGCGATGCACTTTCCGTTAGACAAAAAACAACCAATCATGTGGGTCCCCAGCCCATCCACTCGAAATTTTGAACAAAGGATATGGAATCGCGAGTCATGTACTAACGGTGCGATCATACCAGCACTAATGCGGATCCCATCAGAACTCCGCGATTAAGTTTGCTTGGCGAGTAGTACTAGGATGGGTGACCTCGGGAAGTCCTCGTGTTGCACCTTTTTATTTTTCTTTTCAATCAAACGAAGTCTAATATTGGAAACCCCATAACTTTTGAACCGTGTGGAACTCGGCGCCCACAGCAACATTTGGAAAGCCCAGAAACCATCTAGGTCGGTGACAGGTCGTCAGCGATTTTTGGTCAAAATTCAGCGTCTTGACCCTCAAGCGGGCTGCTGAAGTTTGCGGCCGAAAAAGAGTTGGGATCACGGTCTTTTAAGCTTGGTATTTTTTACTTTTGTTGTGTTCTACCTCATCCGATGCACTTTCCGCTAGAGAAAAATACCAACCAATCATGTGGGTCCCCACGCCCATCCACTCAAATTTTGAACAAAGGATATGGAATCGCGAGTCATGTACTGACGGGTGCGATCATACCAGCACTAATGCACCGGATCCCATCAGAACTCCGCAGTTAAGTTTGCTTGGGTGAGAGTAGTACTAGGATGGGTGACCTCTCGGGAAGTCCTTGTGTTGCATGCCTTTTTATTTTTTCTTTTTCAATCTGAAACGAGTCTAATATTGGAAACCCCATAACTTTTGAACCGTGTGGAACTCGGCGCCCACAGCAACATTTGGAAAGCCCGAAACCATCTAGGTCGGTGAAAGGTCGGTAGCGATTTTTGGTCAAAATTCAGCGTCTTGACCCTCAAACGGCTGCTGAAGTTCGCGACCCGAAAAAAGTTGCGATCGCGGTCTTTTAAGCGGTATTTTTTTACTTTTGTTGTGTTCTACCTCATCCGATGCACTTTCCGTTAGAAAAATACCAACCAATCATGTGGGTCCCCACGCCCATCCACTCGAAATTTTGAACAAAAGGATAGATGGAATCGCGAGCCATGTACTAGCGGATGCGATCATACCAGCACTAATGCACGGATCCCATCAGAACTCTGCGATTAAGTTTGCTTGGCGAGAGTAGTGCTAGTATGGGTGACCTCGGGAAGTCCTCGTGTTGCACCTTTTTATTTTTCTTTTCAATCTGAAGCGAGTCTAATATTGGAAACCCCATAACTTTTGAACCGTGTGGAACTCTGGCGCCCACAGAACCATTTCGAAAGCCCAGAAACCATCTAGGTGGGTGACAGGTCGTCGCGATTTTTGGGTCAAAATTCAGCCGTCTTGACCCTCAAGCGGGCTGCTGAAGTTTGCGGCCGAAAAAAGTTGCGATCGGTCTTTTAAGCTTGGTATTTTTTTACTTTTGTTGTGTTCTACCTCATCCACGATGCACTTTCCGTTAGACAAAAACCAACCAATCATGTGGGTCCCCGCCCATCCACTCGAAATTTTGAACAAAGGATATATGGAATCGCGAGTCATGTACTGGCGGGTGCGATCATACCAGCACTAATGCACGGATCCCATCAGAACTCTGCAGTTAAGTTTGCTTGGTAGTAGTGCTAGTATGGGTGACCTCGGGAAGTCCTCGTGTTGCACCTTTTTATTTTTCTTTTCAATCTGAAGCGAGTCTAATATTGGAAACCCCATAACTTTTGAACCGTGTGGAACTCTGGCGCCCACAGAACCATTTGGAAAGCCCGAAACCATCTAGGTGGTGACAGGTCGTCGCGATTTTTGGTCAAAATTCAGCCGTCTTGACCCTCAAGCGGGCTGCTGAAGTTCGCGGCCGAAAAAAGTTGCGATCACGGTCTTTTAAGCTTGGTATTTTTTACTTTTGTTGTGTTCTACCTCATCCACGATGCACTTTCCGTTAGACAAAAACCAACCAATCATGTGGGTCCCCGCCCATCCACTCAAATTTTCGAACAAAGGATATATGGAATCGCGAGTCATGTACTGGCGGGTGCGATCATACCAGCACTAATGCGGATCCCATCAGAACTCCGCAGTTAAGTTTGCTTGGTGAGAGTAGTGCTAGTATGGGTGACCTCGGGAAGTCCTCGTGTTGCACCTTTTTATTTTTCTTTTCAATCTGAAGCGAGTCTAATATTGGAAACCCCATAACTTTTGAACCGTGTGGAACTCGGCGTTCCACAGAACCATTTGGAAAGCCCAGAAACCATCTAGGTCGGTGACAGGTCGTCAGCGATTTTTGGTCAAAATTCAGCCGTCTTGACCCTCAAGCGGGCTGCTGAAGTTCGCGGCCGAAAAAAGTTGCGATCGCGGTCTTTTAAGCGGTATTTTTTTTACTTTTGTTGTGTTCTACCTCATCCACGATGCACTTTCCGTTAGACAAAAACCAACCAATCATGTGGGTCCCACGGCCAGCCACTCGAAATTTTGAACAAAGGATATATGGAATCGCGAGTCATGTACTGGCGGGTGCGATCATACCAGCACTAATGCACGGATCCCATCAGAACTCCGCGAGTTAAGTTTGCTTGGTAGAGTAGTGCTAGTATGGGTGACCTCAGGAAGTCCTCGTGTTGCACCTTTTATTTTTCTTTTCAATCTGAAGCGAGTCTAATATTGGAAACCCCATAACTTTTGAACCGTGTGGAACTCACGGCGTTCACAGAACCATTTGGAAAGCCCGAAACCATCTAGGTGGGTGACAGGTCGTCGCGATTTTTGGGTCAAAATTCAGCCGTCTTGACCCTCAAGCGGGCTGCTGAAGTTCGCGGCCGAAAAAAGTTGCTATCGCGGTCTTTTAAGCGGTATTTTTTACTTTTGTTGTGTTCTACCTCATCCCGCGATGCACTTTCCGTTAGACAAAAACCAACCAATCATGTGGGTCCCCGCCCATCCACTCAAATTTTGAACAAAGGATATATGGAATCGCGAGTCATGTACTGGCGGGTGCGATCATACCAGCACTAATGCACGGATCCCATCAGAACTCCATGATTAAGTTTGCTTGGCGAGAGTAGTACTAGTATGGGTGACCTCGGGAAGTCCTCGTGTTGCACCTTTTTATTTTTCTTTTCAATCTGAAGCGAGTCTAATATTGGAAACCCCATAACTTTTGAACCGTGTGGAACTCGGCGCCCACAGAACCATTTGGAAAGCCCAGAAACCATCTAGGTCGGTGACAGGTCGTCGCGATTTTTCGGTCAAAATTCAGCCGTCTTGACCCTCAAGCGGGCTGCTGAAGTTCGCGGCCGAAAAAAGTTGCGATCGCGGTCTTTTAAGCGGTATTTTTTACTTTTGTTGTGTTCTACCTCATCCACGATGCACTTTCCGTTAGACAAAAACCAACCAATCATGTGGGTCCCCGCCCATCCACTCGAAATTTTGAACAAAGGATATGGAATCGCGAAGTCATGTACTAACGGTGCGATCATACCAGCACTAATGCACGGATCCCATCAGAACTCCGCAGTTAAGTTTGCTTGGCGAGAGTAGTGCTAGTATGGGTGACCTCGGGAAGTCCTCGTGTTGCACCTTTTATTTTTCTTTTCAATCTGAAGCGAGTCTAATATTGGAAACCCCATAACTTTTGAACCGTGTGGAACTCGGCGCCCACAGCAACATTTGGAAAGCCCGAAACCATCTAGGTCGGTGATAGGTCGTCGCGATTTTTCGGTCAAAATTCAGCGTCTTGACCCTCAAGCGGGCTGCTGAAGTTCGCGGCCGAAAAAAGTTGCGATCGCGGTCTTTTAAGCTTGGTATTTTTTACTTTTGTTGTGTTCTACCTCATCCGATGCACTTTCCGTTAGAAAAATACCAACCAATCATGTGGGTCCCACGGCCAGCCACTCGAAATTTTCGAACAAAGGATATGGAATCGCGAGTCATGTACTAACGGTGCGATCATACCAGCACTAATGCACGGATCCCATCAGAACTCTGCGATTAAGTTTGCTTGGCGAGAGTAGTACTAGTATGGGTGACCTCGGGAAGTCCTCGTGTTGCACCTTTTATTTTTCTTTTCAATCGAAGCGAGTCTAATATTGGAAACCCCATAACTTTTGAACCGTGTGGAACTCGGCGCCCACAGAACCATTTGGAAAGCCCGAGAAACCATCTAGGTCGGTGACAGGTCGTCGCGATTTTTGGTCAAAATTCAGCCGTCTTGACCCTCAAGCGGGCACCGAAGTTCGCGGCCGAAAAAAGTTGCGATCACGGTCTTTTAAGCTTGGTATTTTTTACTTTTGTTGTGTTCTACCTCATCCCGCGATGCACTTTCCGTTAGAAAAATACCAACCAATCATGTGGGTCCCCAGCCCATCCACTCAAATTTTCGAACAAAGGATATGGAATCGCGAGTCATGTACTAGCGGATGCGATCATACCAGCACTAATGCACCGGATCCCATCAGAACTCCGCGGTTAAGTTTGCTTGGCGAGAGTAGTACTAGTATGGGTGACCTCCCGAAGTCCTCGTGTTGCACCTTTTTATTTTTCTTTTCAATCTGAAGCGAGTCTAATATTGGAAACCCCATAACTTTTGAACCGTGTGGAACTCGGCGCCCACAGAACCATTTGGAAAGCCCGAAACCATCTAGGTCGGTGAAAGGTCGGTAGCGATTTTTGGTCAAAATTCAGCCGTCTTGACCCTCAAGCGGGCTGCTGAAGTTCGCGGCCGAAAAAAGTTGCTATCGCGGTCTTTTAAGCTTGGTATTTTTTTTACTTTTGTTGTGTTCTACCTCATCCACGATGCACTTTCCGTTAGACAAAAACCAACCAATCATGTGGGTCCCCGCGCCCATCCACTCAAATTTTGAACAAAGGATATGGAATCGCGAGTCATGTACTGGCGGGTGCGATCATACCAGCACTAATGCGGATCCCATCAGAACTCCGCGATTAAGTTTGCTTGGGTGAGAGTAGTGCTAGTATGGGTGACCTCGGGAAGTCCTTGTGTTGCACCTTTTATTTTTCTTTTCAATCTGAAGCGAGTCTAATATTGGAAACCCCATAACTTTTGAACCGTGTGGAACTCGGCGCCCACAGCAACATTTGGAAAGCCCGAAACCATCTAGGTCGGTGACAGGTCGTCGCGATTTTTGGGTCAAAATTCAGCCGTCTTGACCCTCAAGCGGGCTGCTGAAGTTCGCGGCCGAAAAAAGTTGCGATCGCGGTCTTTTAAACGGTATTTTTTTTACTTTTGTTGTGTTCTACCTCATCCGATGCACTTTCCGTTAGACAAAAACCAACCAATCATGTGGGTCCCCGCCCATCCACTCAAATTTTGAACAAAGGATATATGGAATCGCGAGTCATGTACTGGCGGGTGCGATCATACCAGCACTAATGCACGGATCCCATCAGAACTCCGCGGTTAAGTTTGCTTGGTGAGAGTAGTACTAGTATGGGTGACCTCCGGAAGTCCTCGTGTTGCACCTTTTTATTTTTCTTTTCAATCTGAAGCGAGTCTAATATTGGAAACCCCATAACTTTTGAACCGTGTGGAACTCGGCGCCCACAGCAACATTTGGAAAGCCCAGAAACCATCTAGGTCGGTGACAGGTCGTCAGCGATTTTTGGTCAAAATTCAGCGTCTTGACCCTCAAGCGGGCTGCTGAAGTTTGCGGCCGAAAAAAGTTGCGATCGCGGTCTTTTAAGCTTGGTATTTTTTTACTTTTGTTGTGTTCTACCTCATCCACGATGCACTTTCCGTTAGACAAAAAACAACCAATCATGTGGGTCCCCACCCATCCACTCAAATTTTGAACAAAGGATAGATGGAATCGCGAGTCATGTACTGGCGGGTGCGATCATACCAGCACTAATGCACGGATCCCATCAGAACTCCGCGAGTTAAGTTTGCTTGGGTGAGAGTAGTGCTAGTATGGGTGACCTCCGGAAGTCCTCGTGTTGCACCTTTTTATTTTTCTTTTCAATCTGAAGCGAGTCTAATATTGGAAACCCCATAACTTTTGAACCGTGTGGAACTCTGGCGCCCACAGAACCATTTCGGAAAGCCCGAAACCATCTAGGTGGGTGACAGGTCGTCGCGATTTTTGGTCCAAATTCAGCCGTCTTGACCCTCAAGCGGGCTGCTGAAGTTCGCGGCCGAAAAAAGTTGCGATCGCGGTCTTTTAAGCTTGGTATTTTTTACTTTTGTTGTGTTCTACCTCATCCCGCGATGCACTTTCCGTTAGACAAAAACCAACCAATCATGTGGGTCCCCGCCCATCCACTCGAAATTTTGAACAAAGGATATATGGAATCGCGAGTCATGTACTGGCGGGTGCGATCATACCAGCACTAATGCACGGATCCCATCAGAACTCTGCGATTAAGTTTGCTTGGCGAGAGTAGTACTAGTATGGGTGACCTCGGGAAGTCCTCGTGTTGCACCTTTTTATTTTTCTTTTCAATCTGAAGCGAGTCTAATATTGGAAACCCCATAACTTTTGAACCGTGTGGAACTCTGGCGCCCACAGAACCATTTGGAAAGCCCGAAACCATCTAGGTCGGTGACAGGTCGTCGCGATTTTTGGTCAAAATTCAGCCGTCTTGACCCTCAAGCGGGCTGCTGAAGTTTGCGGCCGAAAAAAGTTGCTATCGCGGTCTTTTAAGCTTGGTATTTTTTTACTTTTGTTGTGTTCTACCTCATCCGATGCACTTTCCGTTAGACAAAAAACCAACCAATCATGTGGGTCCCCGCCCATCCACTCAAATTTTGAACAAAGGATATATGGAATCGCGAGTCATGTACTAGCGGATGCGATCATACCAGCACTAATGCGGATCCCATCAGAACTCTGCGATTAAGTTTGCTTGGTAGTAGTGCTAGTATGGGTGACCTCGGGAAGTCCTCGTGTTGCACCCTTTTTATTTTTCTTTTCAATCTGAAGCGAGTCTAATATTGGAAACCCCATAACTTTTGAACCGTGTGGAACTCTGGCGCCCACAGAACCATTTGGAAAGCCCGAAACCATCTAGGTGGGTGACAGGTCGTCAGCGATTTTTGGTCCAAATTCAGCCGTCTTGACCCTCAAGCGGGCTGCTGAAGTTCGCGGCCGAAAAAAGTTGCGATCGCGGTCTTTTAAACGGTATTTTTTACTTTTGTTGTGTTCTACCTCATCCCGCGATGCACTTTCCGTTAGACAAAAACCAACCAATCATGTGGGTCCCCGCCCATCCACTCAAATTTTGAACAAAGGATAGATGGAATCGCGAGTCATGTACTAGCGGATGCGATCATACCAGCACTAATGCACGGATCCCATCAGAACTCCGCAGTTAAGTTTGCTTGAAGTAGTGCTAGTATGGGTGACCTCAGGAAGTCCTCGTGTTGCACCTTTTTATTTTTCTTTTCAATCTGAAGCGAGTCTAATATTGGAAACCCCATAACTTTTGAACCGTGTGGAACTACGACGCTCACAGAACCATTTCGGAAAGCCCCAGAAACCATCTAGGTCGGTGATAGGTCGTCGCGATTTTTGGTCAAAATTCAGCGTCTTGACCCTCAAGCGGGCTGCTGAAGTTTGCGGCCGAAAAAAGTTGCGATCGCGGTCTTTTAAACGGTATTTTTTTACTTTTGTTGTGTTCTACCTCATCCACGATGCACTTTCCGTTAGACCAAAAACCAACCAATCATGTGGGTCCCACGGCCAGCCACTCGAAATTTTCGAACAAAGGATATATGGAATCGCGAGCCATGTACTGGCGGGTGCGATCATACCAGCACTAATGCGGATCCCATCAGAACTCTGCGGTTAAGTTTGCTTGGCGAGAGTAGTGCTAGTATGGGTGACCTCGGGAAGTCCTTGTGTTGCACCTTTTTATTTTTTCCTTTTCAATCTGAAACGAGTCTAATATTGGAAACCCCATAACTTTTGAACCGTGTGGAACTACGACGCTCACAGAACCATTTCGGAAAGCCCCAGAAACCATCTAGGTCGGTGACAGGTCGTCGCGATTTTTCGGGTCAAAATTCAGCCGTCTTGACCCTCAAACGGGCTGCTGAAGTTTGCGGCCGAAAAAAGTTGCGATCGCGGTCTTTTAAGCGGTATTTTTTACTTTTGTTGTGTTCTACCTCATCCCGCGATGCACTTTCCGCTAGACAAAAACCAACCAATCATGTGGGTCCCACGGCCAGCCACTCGAAATTTTCGAACAAAAGGATAGATGGAATCGCGAGTCATGTACTGGCGGGTGCGATCATACCAGCACTAATGCACGGATCCCATCAGAACTCCTTGATTAAGTTTGCTTGGTGAGAGTAGTACTAGGATGGGTGACCTCCCGGGAAGTCCTCGTGTTGCACCCCTTTTTATTTTTTCTTTTTCAATCTGAAACGAGTCTAATATTGGAAACCCCATAACTTTTGAACCGTGTGGAACTACGACGCTCACAGAACCATTTCGAAAGCCCGAAACCATCTAGGTGGGTGACAGGTCGTCGCGATTTTTGGTCCAAATTCAGCCATCTTGACCCTCAAACGGCTGCTGAAGTTTGCGGCCGAAAAAAGTTGCTATCGCGGTCTTTTAAGCTTGGTATTTTTTACTTTTGTTGTGTTCTACCTCATCCGATGCACTTTCCGTTAGACCAAAAACCAACCAATCATGTGGGTCCCCGCCCATCCACTCGAAATTTTCGAACAAAGGATATATGGAATCGCGAGTCATGTACTAGCGGATGCGATCATACCAGCACTAATGCGGATCCCATCAGAACTCTGCAGTTAAGTTTGCTTGGTAGAGTAGTGCTAGTATGGGTGACCTCGGAAGTCCTCGTGTTGCACCCCTTTTTATTTTTTCCTTTTCAATCTGAAACGAGTCTAATATTGGAAACCCCATAACTTTTGAACCGTGTGGAACTACGACGCTCACAGAACCATTTCGAAAGCCCGAAACCATCTAGGTCGGTGATAGGTCGTCGCGATTTTTGGTCAAATACACAAAAGAAATGAGATAAAAGGATCAAAGATCAAACTTTCTTCAAGATCTTATTATGTTTTGAGAGAAAAGTTAGATCTCTTAATGAGATCACAAGAGTATTTATACATAGGGTTGAAAGCCCTTGGAAACATAAAACAAAAATACTAAAGTGCCCTTGGCCAAGTGATTTTCGACCAATGAGAAGCAAGGAAAAGGAAGAAGCTTGAGCCACCGGGTCAGCAGGTGTAGTCCTTGGCGGGTGTGTGCTGGCCGGGTGTGTGCTGGCGTCCTGAGATTGCAGCCGTGCGGGTGAAGGAGTCGGTGGGTGCTGTCGGGTGTCTTCATCGCTTCATCGTCCGGTGGTACTGGCAGCGTGTGTCTTGGCGTCCAGCAGCATCGGGGCGTGCGGGAGGAAGCAGCCGGGTAGTCTGTCGGAGTGCGTCCTCATGCAGCGGGTACATTCCTCGGGTGGTACTGGCGGCGTCGGGCTTCGTCTAGCATCAGGGCGATGCGGGGTCGTCCAGGTCGGTGTCGCGATCAGCTCGTCCATCAGTTGATGCAGCGGGTGAGACAAGTGGTCGCGTCCTTGGTAGCATCCATCCGTTCCTCCCTTGTCCGTCCGTCGGGTGAGTCTCCCGGTTATGTGCACCAGCGTGTAAATCTATGCTCCCATCCCGTCGCGGTCCTCGTCCTCGGTGGTACTGGCCGCGTACTGAGCTCATCCAGCATGACCTGATGGTCTGGCTCGGGTATGGTAACCCGGGTGGCTTGACGTGCTTCCATTCAATTGACCATAACTTCTCCAATATGACTCCAAATGTCTTGAAATCACTTCCACTGGAAAGCTAACTCAAACTGCCATGCCCCACCAAATCTCAGCATCAGAAGATATTCCTAAGGCCTCTGTCCATGTTCATCTTTAAACCGCTTCTTTTTCATCATAAAACTCCCAAACATCTTCAATATCTCCAAAGTGTGCTCCAACACCTAATAGGGACTTATGAATGCAAAATGAGCCTAAAGATGCCTAATGCCTAATATAAATGAGCAAAAATTAACAAGATATGATAGCTAAAAACATGTAAATATGCAAGACATCACTAGTATGGGTGACCTCCCGGGAAGTCCTCGTGTTGCACCCCTTTTTATTTTTTCTTTTTCAATCTGAAGCGAGTCTAATATTGGAAACCCCATAACTTTTGAACCGTGTGGAACTCGGCGTTCACAGAACCATTTGGAAAGCCCAGAAACCATCTAGGTCGGTGATAGGTCGTCAGCGATTTTTCGGTCAAAATTCAGCCGCCTTGACCCTCAAACGGCTGCTGAAGTTCGCGGCCGAAAAAAGTTGCGATCGCGGTCTTTTAAGCTTGGTATTTTTTTTACTTTTGTTGTGTTCTACCTCATCCACGATGCACTTTCCGCTAGACAAAAACCAACCAATCATGTGGGTCCCCACGCCCATCCACTCAAATTTTCGAACAAAGGATATATGGAATCGCGAAGTCATGTAATCGACGGTGCGATCATACCAGCACTAATGCACCGGATCCCATCAGAACTCCGCAGCTAAGTTTGCTTGGTAGAGTAGTGCTAGTATGGGTGACCTCCGGAAGTCCTCGTGTTGCACCTTTTTATTTTTCTTTTCAATCTGAAACGAAGTCTAATATTGAAACCCCATAACTTTTGAACCGCGGTGGAACTACGACGCTCACGTAACCATTTCGAAAGCCCAGAAACCATCTAGGTCGGTGATAGGTCGTCGCGATTTTTCGGTCAAAATTCAGCCGCCTTGACCTCAAACGGCTGCTGAAGTTTGCGTCCGAAAAAGTTGCGATGCGGTCTTTTCGCTTGGTATTTTTTACTTTTTGTTGTGTTCTACCTCATCCACGATGCACTTTCCGTTAGACCAAAAACCAACCAATCATGTGGGTCCCCACGCCCATCCACTCAAATTTTGAACAAAAGGATAGATGGAATCGCGAGCCATGTACTGGCGGGTGCGATCATACCAGCACTAATGCACGGATCCCATCAGAACTCCGCAGCTAAGTTTGCTTGGTGAGAGTAGTACTAGATGGGTGACCTCCGGAAGTCCTCGTGTTGCACCTTTTATTTTTCTTTTCAATCTGAAGCGAGTCTAATATTGGAAACCCCATAACTTTTGAACCGTGTGGAACTCTGGCGCCCATAGCACCATTTGGAAAGCCCGAAACCATCTAGGTCGGTGACAGGTCGTCGCGATTTTTCGGGTCAAAATTCAGCCGTCTTGACCCTCAAACGGGCTGCTGAAGTTTGCGGCCCGAAAAAAAGTTGCGATGCGGTCTTTCGCTTGGTATTTTTTTTTTACTTTTTGTTGTGTTCTACCTCATCCACGATGCACTTTCCGTTAGACCAAAAAAACCAACCAATCATGTGGGTCCCCACGCCCATCCACTCGAAATTTTCGAACAAAAGGATAGATGGAATCGCGAGCCATGTACTGACGGGTGCGATCATACCAGCACTAATGCACCGGATCCCATCAGAACTCTGCAGTTAAGTTTGCTTGGGCGAGAGTAGTGCTAGTATGGGTGACCTCCCGGGAAGTCCTCGTGTTGCACCCCTTTTTATTTTTTCTTTTTCAATCTGAAACGAGTCTAATATTGGAAACCCCATAACTTTTGAACCGTGTGGAACTCACGGCGTTCCACAGAACCATTTGGAAAGCCCAGAAACCATCTAGGTCGGTGATAGGTCGTCGCGATTTTTGGTCAAAATTCAGCCGTCTTGACCCTCAAACGGCTGCTGAAGTTCGCGGCCGAAAAAAGTTGCGATCGGTCTTTTAAGCGGTATTTTTTTACTTTTGTTGTGTTCTACCTCATCCCGCGATGCACTTTCCGTTAGAAAAATACCAACCAATCATGTGGGTCCCCACGCCCATCCACTCAAATTTTGAACAAAGGATATATGGAATCGCGAGTCATGTAATCGACGGTGCGATCATACCAGCACTAATGCGGATCCCATCAGAACTCCGCAGTTAAGTTTGCTTGGCGAGAGTAGTGCTAGTATGGGTGACCTCAGGAAGTCCTCGTGTTGCACCTTTTATTTTTCTTTTCAATCTGAAGCGAGTCTAATATTGGAAACCCCATAACTTTTGAACCGTGTGGAACTCGGCGTTCACAGAACCATTTGGAAAGCCCGAAACCATCTAGGTCGGTGATAGGTCGTCGCGATTTTTCGGGTCAAAATTCAGCGTCTTGACCCTCAAACGGCTGCTGAAGTTCGCGGCCGAAAAAAGTTGCGATCACGGTCTTTTAAGCTTGGTATTTTTTTACTTTTGTTGTGTTCTACCTCATCCACGATGCACTTTCCGTTAGAAAAATACCAAC